>VWZE01019674.1:358774-378529 GCA_013396675.1 Eubucco bourcierii
GAGGTCCCTTCCAACCTTACCATTCTATGATTCTATGATTCTATGTGCCAGGGTTCTACCATCTTCACTGTAAAAAGTTTATTCCTTGTATCTGATGTAAATCTATCCTCTTTTAGTTTAAAACTATTACCTGTTGTCCTACCGCCACATGTTCTGCTATAATGTTCGTTCCCATCTTTCTTATAAGCCCCCTTTAAGTACTGAAAGTATGCAAAAAGGTCTTACTGGAGCCTCTTCTGTTCCAGGTTGGACAATCCCAACTGTCTTTCTTCCTTGGAAAGGTGTTCCACCCCTCTAATAATTTTTGTGGCACTCCTCTGACCCACTTGAGGAGCTCTGTGTCTTTTCTGTATTGCAGACTCCAGAACTAGATGCAGTACTCCACATGGGGTCTTACCAAGAGCAGAGTAGAGAGACAGAATCACCTCTGATCATCCTTGTGGCCCTTCATCCCTTCATCCCCCAACCTGTGTTGGTACCAGGGGTTGCCCTGATCATTGAAATTCATGAGGCCCGCTTCTCAAGTTTGAGCAGTGAGTCTGGAAGGGGTTGCCAAGCTGGTGGGAGACTGCAGCACATGGCTATGCTGCTGAGGGATGCTGAGGGAGCTGGGCTTGTTCAGCCATCACAAGAGAAGTCCGAAGAGGACCTAACCGCACTGTAACGGGGACTACAGAGAAGATGGAGTTGGGCTTTTCTTGAAGGTGAACAGAGAAAGGCAAGAGGCAATAGAGACAAATTGCAACACAGGTAATTTCTCCTGTGAATGGATAAAATCTGAGCAAGGAGGCAGATGAAAACAGGGGCCCAGAGAGGCAGTGATATCTTCATCCTTGGGGAGTTTCAAAACTCACATGAGTCTGCTGTAACTTTGAAGTGCACCTTGCTTTGAGTGATGGTGAGCAAAGGTGAGAGTTTTTCCAGGGATTAAAAAAGTTTCGAAATGTTACCAGGAAGATACAACATCAAATGCTTCCTATAGTTCACCAATTGTTGTGATAATGATTTCACTGCCTGTCCTCCGTCTTCTCAGTAATGCAGAAATGTATAGGGATTTGTTGTGATTCACTTGGCAAATGCTGCCAACAGAGGACACAGTCTAATGCTGTGATTATGTTGCAAGGAACTTCCTGGTTAGCTGCCAATCCTGCTTTTCTTCAAGGCAAATCCCATTTCTTGAAAATTGTGTTCCTTTATTTGTTTTTCCTGTCTGAGTGAGGTGACCCAGGGTCCTATGGAATTTTACGTGGTGTCTGTTGTCACTAAAAGACAAAATCCAAGTAACATAAAAAGAAGGCCCATTTCTGCTTGATATTTGTCTTGATCTCTGCTTTCCCCAGAAGTCAAGATAACTAATGTACAAAGGAAGGATACATGCACCCAGTCTCATGACTTCACACGTCTTGACACAACCAGGTCACTGGATTTGCCCTTGCATTCAGAGAACAACTTGAAAGTAGACTTTGATAATATGGATCTAGCTCTGGTACAGCTTGAAAAGTCCCATATTGCAGGGACATTTTGTACTGATGTCAAATCTGCTCAACATCAGAGTGGGGGCATGAACACAACTGTGAAGCTTGTCCTTGGGAGCCAGGGGTACATACCCTGAGGGTGACGAAAAGCTGGGAAGTAAGCCTGCCTTCTGCTGCTGCTGCAGCAACCTTTCTGCACTGCTGGGCCTGCCACCAGCATGCTCTCAACTGTCACCTCCCTGTCTCCTGCCCTCACCTCCAAAATTAAATTGATAAATCACCCACACTAAACACATGCAGCCTGACTTGCTCGTATGGAAGTAATTAAGCATTTGGATGAAGAAGTGCCTTAGCTCTAAGATGTACAGGGGTATCTGTAAGTCCATCTCCTGCAGATGAGAATTTCCTGAGGACCTTTGGGCTGAGCAAAATGCTGCTGGGCTCTAGCCCACAGAGCTGAACAGAAGCTTGAGTAGGGCTGGACTCTGGGCCAGCAGTTAACCCAATACATGCTTTTGTTTGAGTAACATCTGAACACAGTTTTTATTTCTTATTGCATCCTGGCCAAAGTAGAAGGGATAAGTAGCTTTCAAGAAGGGCCAACTTCCCAAAGTGGAAAATATTTATGATAAAAACTGACTGTAAGAAAAACTGACCCAGACAAATGTCAGAAATGTTTGGAAGTTAAGACCATGTTACTATGTGTAACATAATCCCACAATCCCACAATCCCACAAACACATTAGACACTTTAAAAGGTGGATTAAGAAACCAATGTGATGTAGGTAAATAACTGCAATGCTTCCCTTGGGAATCCTTTGAATCAGCCTGTTTCTCACTGCTGACTCAAGGAGACACTTAATGCATCTTCTCCAGGAAGACTTCTTCATTCACTGCCAACTAGACTCTAGTCAGGCTCTTGCCACCAGGAAACAGTAAATAGTTTAAGAGGGAGGTTATAGCAGTGAAAATACAAGCAACAGGGAGAATGAGAAGCAAAACGAACCAGTGAAGATGTCCAGTAAGGATAAGATGGAGGTTGCCCTCCTGAGGTCCCTTTCCACCTCAGCGGTCCTATCATTCTATCATCTTAAAAACACTCAGGGGAGGACCTCAGTGCTGTACTATCAACTGGAACACATAATCAGTAACAGCACAGATAGGATGCACATGCCTAACAAATGCTTCTATGCTTCATTTAGATGATATTTAGCACCATGTGGTGATAAGGAGTTATTTTTCATCCACCAGTAACTTGAAAGGGATGTTAAACAGTAACTGCTAACAAATGAATCTTTTTTTATAGTTTATATATAACTCATATGCAAAAGATTACCTGAAATGCAACTGTCACTGGGAGAGTAGATGTTACCCTGTAATGGATCTTGGACACTAAGGCAGGTTTCAGCACATGTTCTGAAGGATGAGGCTGTAGCAATGTTTTAAAAGGGGAAATAAACAGATGATGTAAGACAGGTTTACTAACACCACATAGCCCTTGCACAAAATGATGAAATATCTCCCTCCTCCTTGCAGTCTCCAAGCACTCAGTATGGAGTGCTGAAATACCAGGGAAAAATCACATAGAGAAAATAATTTATGACCAACATCATTAGCCTTGTCGCTTGCTCAGGAGCTGTCCTCTTACTTAGAAAAACAGGAGTTTAAGAAATTATTGCGGATTTCTTTTGGGGATTCTTAGAGCATCCAAGGCAATTTGTACCTAACTTCTTATAGGATACCACTTTTGAAAAAGGCTATCATGCAATATCAGGAACAAAATTTTCAGTCAATGAGTGGTCAGGCATTGGAATAGGTTGCCCAGAGAGGTGGTTGAGTCAGCAACTCTGGATGTGTTTAAAGATAGTTTGGATTTGGTGCTTGGGGATGTGGTTTAGGGGTGGGTGAGCCGTGTAGAGTAAGATTATTGATTTGACTTGATGATCTCAAAGGTCTTTTCCAACCTGAATGTTTCTGTGATTCTGTGAATATATCCTTAAAATAATCACGATTTCACTTGTGTTTGTCAATGTGCATTATCCTATGCTGGCAATGCCACATCAGTTAAAGGGACAGAAGCTCAGTATTTTGGGAAGTGTTCTTTCCTGGATGGCTTTGGTACTACCTTCTTTCCAGACACTTATTGCATTGGTTAATTCTTAGCTGTTTTTGTGTACCTGTGTGTTTTTCATGCGTTTGTATATTTGGATCCCATTTTGTACTTTGCATCCATTTTTAGAATGCAAATATACTGCTTAATCCAAACATTTCCATAGTCTCAACAGAAATATTTTAATAGTGATTTGAACAATTTTCTCAAGAGAAAGAACAGTGTTGAGGCTGTTTTATGTTAAGGCTTTCAAACACAGTTGTTTAACTTCTTTTAAGTGTCAGAAATTTATTCTTTAAATAAAGGAGAGCTACAAAAACCTAATGGGGACCAGACAAGTACTTAAGTGTACTGTTTAAATTTCACCTGTTTCCATTACATCTATGGTAAGGAATCCATGCAGGCTCTCCAGTAGCTGTGGTTTATGTCTTGTGGTGCCATGTAGTAGTATCACATGGGCACAAAGGGTCCAGATTGCAGAGGAGTTACCATGATGTTTTCTGGAGAGAAGGACCATAGTGTGTGTAAATGACAACAGATCCTTAAAAAGTGTAACTATGCATTTCAGGTATCCTCAGCAGCAGGCAGTCAACAGAGTAAAAAGCAAGTTGTGTCTTTAAAGAAAATGCATTTGGTTCTGGCTGACCTCTGTGTGGAAACTGTCACTCCCTGCTGTGTGTTCTCTCTCCCAGGGCTGCAGAGGAATGCTGCAACCTTCTCACAGGTAGGTAGTTCCTAAGAGTTGTTCAATGTTCTCCAGCTTGGAATGGTCCCTCAGACGTTTCTTTATGATCTGAAGCAGGCAAACCCACAACTCAAAGTGGGGACAGAGCTTTCCAGACTCTGTCCACATACTTCTTAATGCTACCTCATGGCTGTGAGCAGTTCATGTAATCACTCTGTGCACCATTCAGTCCTAAAAGCTGTGAGACATGGAAGTGCTTTGGGGAGGCAGAGTTACAAGATGGACCTTCCTGAAAACCTGAAAAAACAGGTGTTCACAGACCTGCTGGCACCCCATCAGGAGTGGTTCCCACACCCACTGCCCCACCAATAGCAAAGAGGAATAGGGAGGACAACTGCAGAGGAAATCTGATTTCAGATGTCCAAATTAAGTGAGATGACTCTGAGCTAGGATATCCTTATTGCAAAATGCAAAGCCTTATCTGCTTTTTGCTATCAGGCATAAAGTACATTTTGACAATAAATTCCCATAGGAAGCAAACTTTTTCCATACTGCAGCTGAGGGCCAGAGCAGTGAGCTGGGGCACCTGTAGGTCTTTCCTGGTCATGTCTCCCCTCTCCATACTGAAAAGCTCTTTCACAATCCTGATGACTTCCAGCTCATTTTGGATGGTGAGCTGACTTAAAATGAGTTTCTTGTGCTTTTATTCTTGTTGAGAAATGTCATCCTCCACATGCAGCCTCATGGAGTTACCTGAAGTAAATTTCTGTTGACATCAGCCTCAGCAAATACAATACGTTGTTTCTCCAAGTGGAAACAGCAACGAAACTGAAGGATGTTTATATCTTCTGGCTCCAGAGGCATCCCGCTGTGATGTGCATCAGCCTTGGAAGCTTTATGTGCCATTTGATTTTGCATTTCTATGTTACCAGTGAGTTTTCTTTGGCTTTTGAAAACAAGATACTGACTCCTGCATTCAACCTGCTATTGTTGGCACACAGATCCCTGGAGAAAGGGGCCACTGGCTGCATGTTCACCATAACATTATGTGCCTGTTACAGATGAAAACTCAGGTTAGTAGCAAACTACATGTTCGTTCCCCCAGGTTCTGCCTCTTGGAATGTCAGAATTGGGGTGTGATGAAAGCCTCTGATTACTTATTTATTCTTTCAATCTGTCAAGTCTCACCCATGATAGGTTATTTTAAAACCACAGTTCTGGTAAACAGTAAATCTGCTAGAAAATACATCCTCGTGACATCCTGTAATTAAGTATAAAGTCAAACTGAATTCATTATTCATTTTGAAAAACATTTTTCTGCTTGGGACTTCTGCAATCGGAGGGCAAGATGTCACCATGTCTTCTGCACCCCAAGGCTTACTGCATTCCTCCAAAATATACAAAGTCTATACTTAGTGACCCCCTGCTGTCCAAAGACAGCTGTCTGCAAAGTGGAAAGTAGAGAGCTTTCAGGGGCCACCCAAGGTCACAGAACTGTCAGGCTTGGAAGGAACCCCAAGGATCATCCAATTCCAAACGCCCCCCACCATGGACAGGAACACTTTCCACTAGATCATGTTTCTCAGAGCCACATCCAGCCTGACCTTAAAAGCATTCAGGGCTTCCACCACCTCTTTGGGCAACCTGTTCCAGTGTCTCACCACCCTCATGGTGAAGAACTTCTTCCTAATGTCTCATCTATATCTCTTCTCCTCTAGCTTGGAACCATTTCCTCTAGTCCTATCACTACCTGACACTCTAAAAAGTCTCTCACCAGCTTTCTTGTAGGCCTGCTTCAGATATTGGATGATGTGTTCACTCTTGGTGTGGACCATACCTGACTAATGCTACAGGTATAAGACCAAAAGCCCATCTCTCCTTTGAGCCTGCTGCTTTGTCATGAAGGCCTCAGCTCCTGAGAGAGGGGCTGCTGTGCTTGGCAAGACATTTATCTCTCTGAACACATAGTTTGCAGAGCCTTACCTTGTCTCTTCCAGTTGGCTGCACGGTAGAGGAGTTTCAGAGTTACCTCACTGCAATCAGAGTGTAACTCTTGAGCATCCATTCATGAGCCTAAGCAGGAGAGACAGAGACTGGAGAAGATACATCCCTATCCAGAGCAGGAAGGGCTGTAAAAACATAAACAGGTAGGAGCTGAGGAATTGCACTGGTGGTCCTCAAACCCTCTGTGTGTGACAAGAGATGAACAGGGGAGACCCTGCTACTGGGTCTTGGTTTTAAAGACATTTTCTTCTACTTACATGTGTTAGGGCTGCTCTGCTTTATTCATGACAGCAGCTCAGGTGCAGCTCTGGCTCGGGGTGGGATCCTGACAGTCTGTTTTGTACTTCCCATATCTTGTTTCTCTGCCCACTTACCACTGTCTGACGCAGCTGAGCTGCCTGTAGAAGCTGCACTGGGCGCACAGGGCAGCCCCTGAGAAGCCATTTCATGATGCACTTCTCATCTGGGATGCATAGGGGAAGCTGCACAAGCTGCAGTTCACTAGCACCATTCTCTGACAAAGCCTGCTCTTCATTCAACCAGCAAGGTTTAATGGGCAGAGGAATGACACCCACCTGAAAACCAGTTGCTGGGATTACAGTGAGGTAAGCACGGCTGGCTGGCTGCAGCTAGTCACTTCTCACACTTATGAGCCGACTTTAATGGAGAGCTCTGAGATAAATACCCATACCAGCTGGACATGAATCAGAGCTAGTATGTTTTTGTTTCTTCCCTTTGTTCAGCTTTGTGTGTAATCAGCACCAGCCAATGAAGTCAGTGCAGTAAAACCTTGGGCTGAGGTGAACCAAAATTCATCACTGGTGGTGACTAGCAGTTGATAGAACTCTTTATATGGACATTGATTATAACCCTTCAGCTCCCCACCCTGTTCCAGATTACTCAAGACAAGTAAAATACTCAAGACAGGTAAAATGTAAGGTGGAAAAATCCACAAATAAAATAAAATTATTTAACACCAGCTTTCCCAAGATCTTTGACTTACCCACTGCTATCACCACTGAAAGAGGGGGTTTTAAACCAGACACCTTCAGCAAAACTCTCACACAGAACTGGCCTAAGCAAGCGGCATAAACCTCTAAGGAACAAACCTAAAAAAGACATAAGCAATTTAAAGAATGTTCCCTTCCCTTGTTTTGCCAAGATGATGAGCTATAAAGCTGACTGCTTTGTATTACTGAAAGATGGCTTACTGTATTTTGCCTTATATGAAATGACACAGAGCAACAGGGTGGTGGCAATGAAGTCAGCCACAGTTGCCCACAAACATGTCCCATGTTGAGCAAAGGGATACTTGGGGATCCAGCAGCCTCCTTTGCCTGGAGTCCACAGGGACCGGTGGCTGTCAAAACACCAAATAGTAAAAGACCTCATTTCTCCCATGCTACAACATAAACAGGACCACATGAGGCTCTAGGAGCAGAGAAATTGTCCCAGACCAGAAGTTTTCTGTGTACTGGATGGCCCATAAGCTGCTTCAAGTGAAAACAGACATCAAGGTAGATGTATCCTCACCAGAAAACAGCCAAGGAAGCAAGCATGAAGTAGCAAGGAATGGTCCAATTTTGGCTAGGATTTTTAGCTTTACTGAATCAAACAGGATTCCGCCGCAGGCTCGCTTCACTCCTGCAGCAGTGTTGTCGTATGCAGGCCATTAACACTTAACCAAGCAGAGATAAAGCCTGATGCCAAGGAGCATGTGTTTCATGTAACCATATCCCTAGAAATGCCTTTCTGTTTAGATCAAAGTCCTGCCTTGACCTGCCTGAGGTGAATAATGAGGGGCAGGGAAGTATTTTTAACTCTGCAGCTGGAACTGTAGGCACATCCCAAAAGGGAGATGTGAGGTAGCAGTGGCACCAGTCTATAAAAGGGATGGTCAAATAGCCTAGCCTTGAGCTTGCAGGGCTGGGGGCAGTGACCTGGCTCTGCAGGACCTGCCTCAGCCCACTCCTGAGACAGGGACACTGTTGTAGGGAGTGGGAAGAGGGTATTAATTTTTAAATGAAGGTTCTGTGCTGAAGTCTGAGGGCACAAGGGAGGTGATATATTCTTTGTATCCTGTCAGAAGTGATGTCACATGGTCCCAGCTCCACCACTGGTTGGGAACCAACCACCCTTGCACCTGGTAGCTAGCAGTGACCCACTCCTGGCTCAGGAGAAAAAAAAAAAAAAAAGACCTTCAGCCAAACTTCCACTTTCATTTTAAAACATCTGAATATGTGACTTGGAAAAATTCCTTTGGAGCAACCAGCTACCCAGCATCCCAGAAAACCAGGTTTAAGTGCTGCTAATATGAATGATGCAATTAGTGTGAATTCAATTTTAATTCTTGCCACTCACATTATAGAAATCTAAATTTTCTGATTTCTGCTTTTCAGACTTTGCCAACTTTCTTTCCCAATGTGGCTACATCTGAGAAATGTCCTATATTTCATTTTAATTTGTGAGACCTTTTGGGAGGGGGCTAAATGTTACTTGCTGTTAATATAGAACTGAAAGGCCAGGAGCATTTTTAAAACAAATATTATGAATAGGAAAAGAGAAAACAGCTTGTGAAGGGGAGAGTAGAGACGCAGCATCTTTAACAAAGCAAAAATGGAAACAGTGGAGTATATATAGTTTATACTGTACTTATTATTAATTGGAAAGCAGAGCAGCTTTCCAAGGAGCCCACTGTGTGAATCTAAGAGCACTTACAAGTACATGCGTTTCTTGTCTCCCAGCATCCTGGAGATTTGGGGATCATTTGATTTACAGTCACTGACTTGAGTTAGTTCTCTTTCATGGTCTTTATTTAAGTAATATGGGTAGCACTAAACTCAGTCTGGTCATAAATCCTGAGCTGGTAATTCACTTATAAGTGATGATGCTTTGTCAGCGATGTCTGCTCACTACCCCTTGTGGGGTCAGTATGGTCCCCATGCATGCCTACACACTCCTTTCATGGGAGCAATATCATGAGCAGGGCTCTCCAGCTGTCCCTGTTGGAGCTGGAGACAGCAATTTTGGCCCAAGGGATCTTCCTGTGATGCACATTATAGGAGATTACGTGAATTAAAATTTATTCTGTCTTTAGGATAAACTGAAACACCTTCCTTACCATACAAATGCCACCACCATCTACCCTAGGGCATGGTTCTCCCAGTGCCCTGTCAGAACAATCCCTGTCTAAAATAATGACAAAGCAAATAGCTGTGGCCAAAAGAAGGATCTCAGGTAGGGAATATATCCTGAAACCAAGGACTCAATGGGGTCCACTCACCTTTCATGCTTAATTTCATATGAAAGATGCTCAGCTTTGACAGTGCAATGGGGCAGTGGGAGGCAAGAAACATGATAAAAAATGGGACTAAGTAATACAGGTCCTTCAGATCCCCCATCTCTGACAAAGGTGTCTCACCTAACATTAGCCATCCAAAATGTACCTCTCATGTCTCCTGCTCTGCTTTGATCAGTGTGGTGCTGCAGGTGCCCACACATCCCACCTGCCTGAGGCAAAGATGAGTTGCCCTTGGGAGATGCTTCTTTTCCTCCAGCACTAGATAGTTTGGAAATCTATTTTTAAACTAATTACCTTAACATTAATTAATTGTCTCTTGCCAAAGAGGCAGCGTTTTGACAGTTCACATTAGACAAAACAGACCTCTCCTTTCTCGTGTTTAGCTCAGACAAGGATACTGCAAGTCCCAAAGAGTTAATATTTACAGTAAGTTGAGAATGAGGTGTTCCAAGACAACAACAACTGCAGAAGTTTTAAGCACTGTCACACAAAGGAACGAGCCATAAATAGAGCAGCAGGCATTTTCATTTGAGGTTGGTTTGGACTAGAAAGATTTTAAGGGATAATCTTTCTTTTTAATCTTAAAAAAAAAAGAAATAAAAAAGAAAAGGAAAATAAAATAAAATAAAAAAGAAAAGAAAAGAAAAGAAAAGAAAAGAAAAGAAAAGAAAAGAAAAGAAAAGAAAAGAAAAGAAAAGAAAAGAAAAGAAAAGAAAAGAAAAGAAAAGAAAAGAAAAGAAAAGAAAAGAAAAGAAAAGAAAAGAAAAGAAAAAAGAAAAGAAAAGAAAAGAAAGGAAAGGAAAAGAAAAGAAAGGAAAAGAAAAGAAAAGAAAAGAAAAGCAACAAAAAACAAACCCAGAAAGACCAACACACAACAATGTTTTTTTCTTTGATGAGATGTGAGATTGCACTCCTTTTAACTTCAAATTTTATGATACTCTGTCATGGCAAAAGGGTGATGAATCTTCTGCATATGAATTGTTCCCAGCTGTTGATAAAACCATGATCATCAGCGGCTTGCCCTGGCTGCATGCTGTATGCAGCTAAATTTTAAAGGAAAGGAGCTGCTGCTTTTGTCCAATTCAGGAGGCCTGTTTTACTGATGGTCTTTACTGGGGTACATGGAGAAATAACTAAATTTAAACTAACCCATATATTTTCTGGATCTGAGTTGGGGTTCACCTAATTTTCAAGTCTTAATTGTTTACATGTTTCTTTGAATGCTCTTTGTATATTTCTTTGATTTTGTTAAAGTACAACCACAGCTACGCTCTGCACCCCTCACTGCTGATGGCTACCATTTCTCAGGTCACAGAGCAGGTTGGTTTTGTAGCTTCTTATTTGATACAACTGGTGGAGAAGGAGGAGCAGGATGACCTTTTTCATTGCATTCCTCTGTTGCACAGAGCTTAGTGAAGGAGCTGTGATGGGTGAGACAGAGGAGTGACAGGACTGTTGGCAACAGGCAGTGCTGGCTGGCTTGGCTTTTTAGGGGCTGGCATGGAGAGAAACAGCATGCTGCTGGCATGATACCAAAATCTGCACCTCTGTTCATTCTCAGGCAGGGCAGTGCCTAGAAATGCCATGAGTATTTTGCACAGAAGCTTCTCATACTGAAAGAGTACTCCTGTCCGGTGGGGACAGGACAAGAAGTCCCGATGCCTTGAAAGGAGTCAGGGGCAGTGTGGGCAGAGGGTCAGTTTCTAATGGCACAGGCAGTGAGTAGTGAAGGCATTGGCTTGTCCATTGTTGACAATTTTCGATTAAACTGGTGAAAGGAATATACTGTGAGCAGCAGCTGCTTTCCTAGGGCTGCGGGGTGGACTAGCAGAGAGCAGAACCCACAGATACCCAGAAAATATATCTCTATAAAATACATTGTGTGGTTCTTCCTCACTGTGGCCATTTCAGTTGTGTGTAATAAATATATCTACCTCAGTAAATTAGTACATTCGATTTTTCTAAGAATTGTAGATCTAGGAGGACAATGTGAGATGTAACAATACTGCAGTGTCTTCAGTTTAAGTCTTCCCCTAAATTGCACCCAAAGATGTTTGTGCTGTCAACATTAAAGAAAAAGCCAAATTATTTATTGCTCTTTGAGTCTTTCTGCCAACAGTGACTCTGTGTTTCTTTTCCACACTTCTGGAGTGACACTCTCTTCACTTCTTGCTCTGAAGTTTAACTGGTCACAGATATTTTCCTGTGTTGGGCAGGCTTCACAGATGTCGATACACATGTCACATGCATTTCAAAGACTCAGGTCTAGTCTTCCAAGAAATAGCTGATGGAGGCATTTGTTTTAAAGTAATTGGAGGCTGAAAATCTGCAAAATATATTAGGAGCTCGAGCAAGTACTGCCATGAGTTAATCCTGCCCATCAGTGAGAAAACAAGGCAGGCTGTTTGTTGAAATTTCCAGACTAAGTTCTTAATGTTTTTGAACAACAATTGTATCTGCAAAACGCCTTTTGTTCGCAGCTCATTAACGTAAAGGTGCATAAGCTGTGAGTTGGTTGTCCTGATCACCCTGTAATGGACTTGACATCTCCATAGCTGGATGCTGGAGATCTTCCCTATTTTGAGAAATGCTTTCAGACTGGGAAATCTGAAGTTGACGTGTCAGAAATGCATTCTCAGATCTCTTCTAAGGAACAGTGGCAAAGTGGGGAGTCTAAAGTGTTTCTAAGTGATTGTTGCCTGCTGAAATGTATTCAGAGCTCTCTGATCTGGAAAAGAGGCTAGGCATGTCATGAGAACAAGTTGTTCAGTTCTTACCAAGCTTTTGGACAGGTCAGTAATAATAAAAAACTCTATTGTGCTGTATGTGACCTTGTCTAGTCAACCTGCCAAGACACATGTGCTGTGCTTATTAAAGTGCTGATACCCTGGTATTAGAGGGTTTTGGTTGAGAAAATAATTGTGGTGGTGCCACCAGGAGAGCGTCAAAGTCAGGGTAGGATATACTGGAAGAGTTAGTTACTTTTATTAGACCAATGGGCAGAACTCATGAAAAGAAATGTGGACAAATCACTTTTTCCTGGAAGCTGAAAAGAGGCTAGGGTCATCCCATCTCCGCTATTGTCCTGGATACTTTTTTTGTGACCAAAGTTAGAGATTAATCTAGTCAGACTAAACCCAGAACAATTGTTACGGACCTGTGTTTTCACCTTCTTCCTTGCTAGTCCTAAAGGAAAACTCTGGTTTCCTTGAGACTTGTTTTCTCCAACTATATCCATCTGTCTAAAGACAGTGTTAACTCTCCCTTCATTTGCTTCGGTGACCCATCAAACCAGAGGGAAAACTGGGACATAGAGAGGAATGGAAAATCAAAATCACAATATCCAATGGTTTCACCTGGTATGCTGTGATTTCATCCTCTGTCTCTACTTGCCAAGCTCCTGGCCTTGCAGATAGCAGCAGGCAGCTCTTTACAACCTGGCGGAAGCTAGCCACATTGGGGAGTAAATTTAAGGTTTAATGGAGCACTCACAGCCCAAGTTGGGTCTCGCTGGGTTCATTAGCTCACACTCCAGAACATGCGTGGGTCTAGGGTCAAACCCTGCCATGCACCCACAAGGCCCTGGGTGGGAAGCAGCCCCTTCTGGGCTCTGGGGTGTGCCAGCTGTCTCGTGCCTTCCTAGAGGGATGGCAAGAGCACAGATGTCCTGTCCTGCTTGTTCCTGGGGGAGCTGGCTCCTGTCTGCTGGCAGTGGTGACAGCTGAGTGTCTCCATGAATCATCCTTCCAAGCACCCAGATCTGTGGGAGTTTGCACTGGGAGTAATAGATGGGTTTATTTCAGTAACCAGGTTGTGCAAATAATTCCTCAAGAATTTCTCTTCTTGTCAGTTTTCGGGGTGTTTATTTTCCCCTCAGCACTTCTTTAGACTTCATCTGCATGGTTTGTCTTACTGACTCAGACATGAATGCTAGGACAATCAATTAGGTGATCAGCAGGAGCTTTCATTTTGATACAGCTGTAGTCATGTAAACACAATAATAAAACACAGCAGTGTAGTGCAGCACAGTGTAGTGCAGTTCCACTACCACACAAAGTAGATACCATCTAGCCCTTCAGCCACAGCTAGTCTTCATCTTTACAGCTATATAACAAAACCTTACCTCAGACTAATGGAGTTGAGATTTTAATGACAATTCATATACAGTGTGTACAGGCAGGGTGATGCTTTCACAAGGAGAAGTTATTTTATCCGGTCAGAACAGATAGCAAAGGCAGGAGAGAGTCCAGACCCACCTGCTGTAGGTCCAGCAGTGCACTAGCAGGTTACTTTTTGTACTAGCCTGACAGACAGCAATCCTCCTTTGAGTGAAGTTGCTTGCAGCAAAATGAAATTGCAATCCTTCCAGAAATACTGGTCTGAGATCATAAATCACAGAATCACAGAATGTCAGGGGCTGGAAGATCACACAGTCCACCCCTCCTGCTGGAGCAGGATCACCTATACCAGATCACACATGAATGCATCCAGGCAGGTTTTGAATATCTCCAGAGAGGGAGACTCCACAACCCACCTGGGCAGCCTGTTCCAGTGTTCTGTCACCCTCACAAGGAAAAAAATCCTCCTCATGTTTAAATGAAACTTCCTATGCCTCAACTTCCACCCATTGTCCCTTGTCCTGTCATCAGGTATCACCAAGCAGAGCCTGGCTCCATCCTCCAGGCACTCCCCCTTTATATATTTATAAACACTGACAAGGTCACCTCTCAGTCTCCTCCAAGCAGCAGAGCCCCAGCTCCCTCAGTCACTCCTTGTAAGAGAGATGTTCCATTCCCTTCATCATCTTTGTGGCTCTGTGCTGGACTCTCTCAAGCAGTTCTATGTCCCTCTTGAACTGGGGGGCCCAGAACTGAACACAGTACTCCAGATGCAGCCTCACCAGGGCAGAGCAGAGAGGGAGAAGAACTTCTCTTGACCTACTAACCACAGCCCCTTTAACATACTCCAGAATGGCATTGGCTTTCCTGACCACAAGAGCACACTGGTGGCTCATGGTCAACCGCCCTCCAACAGGTCAGAAAGGTTTTCCAAGTTGCAGTTTGGCAGAATACTCACTTGTATACTTACACTACTCTTAGGTACTGTAGTGGCACTGCTGCCACATATGAAATCAGGCACTTCCTCAAGTAACTTCATCTCTAATGGCCTACACGTTAACTTGAAGGTTTTATTGCTATTTTTCTAACCAGAAGAATCCCAGGTCCAGTGATGGAGAAATGCATGTTGCACTATGTTTTCACCTGGGGAGCAGCATCCATCATGGCACAGACACCTCTGTGAGTAATAGACATTACTGGAAGGACAATGGTTCCTTTGCAAATGCACATGAGATTTTATACATGTGTGTATCTGATGGCAGTACCTGTATGTACTGCAGTGGGTATTGCTTGCCTGGTTGGTTCCTGTTATTCTCTTAGACATTTAAGTTTTGTTCATTAGTGGTTTAGGCCAGGAAAATGTTTGGTTTTTCATTTCTTTATCCAGTTCGTCTCTTTCTTTAAGCATTTCTTTTCCAAATGTACCCCTCTCATTCTGCATTGGGAATTGAATCAAAGCAAAGTAGGATCTATGATTGGGATTGCACAATCCCAAGCACAAATACTGGCTGGGTGGTAAATGGCTGGAGAGCAGCCCTGAGGAAAAGGACCTTGGAGTCTGGGTTGATGAAAAGCTCAACATGAGCCTGCAGTGTGCACATGCAGCCCAGACAGCCAACCGAGTCCTAGGCTGCATCAAGAGAAGCGTGGCCAGCAGGGCAAGGGAGGTGATTCTGCCCCTTTACTCTGCTCTCGTCAGACCCCACCTGGAGTACTGTGTGCAGTTCTGGAACCCTCAGCACAGGAAGGACATGGAAGTGTTGGAGCGGGTCCAGAGGAGGGCCACAAAGATGATCAGAGGGCTGGAGCAGCTCTCCTATGAGGACAGGCTGAGAGAGTTGGGGTTCTTCAGCCTGGAGAAGAGGAGGCTTCGAGGGGACCTGATAGTAGCCTTCCAGTATCTGAAGGGGACCTACAGGAAGGCTGGGGAGAGACTATTTACAGGGTCCTGCAATGACAGGACAAGGGGCAATGGGTTTAAACTGGCAGAGGGGAGATTTAGACTGGATGTTAGGAGGAAGGTCTTTACAGTGAGGGTGGTGAGGCACTGACACAGGTTGCCCAGGGAGGTTGTGGCTGCTCCCTCCCTGGATGTGTTCAAGGCCAGATTGGATGAGGCCTTGAGTGACCTGTACTAGTGGGAGGTGTCCCTGCCTATGGCAGGAGGTTGGAACTAGATGATCCTTGAGGTCCCTTCCAACCTTACCATTCTATGATTCTATGATTCTATGACTCTATAGATAGATTGCAACCAGGACTCAAATTTAATGGAAAAATAAAACAGAGACTTGAAGATGTGAGCTGCCTCTAATTGAAACAGTGTTTGGAAGAGATACTGATGAATTCTGATGGTGCTCATATCTGGGAGGAGAAAATGGTTCTAATGAAACTGTGTGATCTGTGCAAGACAGATTCACTTCCCTCTTGCATACGGGTTTTGTAACCTTACTGGGATACCTTGCCTTGGTTTCTCCATCTTCATATCACATGTTGCTGGGTGGCTATTAACATCACTCATTGTCCAGATACTGCAAGACTTTTTTCATTATTGGTGCCAAAGTACTTGGAGTAGAAAGCTCCCAAGGGATATTCACATGTTGATGTTGGTGGAGGGGAGGAATGTAACCTGCACCACTCTTAGTACAATTCCTCCTGCGCATTAAGCCCTCCTGCTTCCCTTTCCATGTTGTTGCAGCCAGGCATGCCAAGATCCAGCACAGTTCTTTATGGACTGCCAAAGAAACAAATTATCATGCACTACAAAATGAAACTGGCATTTTAAATCTAAAACACATGACATCAGCATTACATGTGGAACCAGATACCATCAAATCACATGCCACCTCATAAATATTCAGGCTGGTGGGGCAAAAGAAATGAGAGGTGGATTTCTGGCCAGCAATGCTCCCCAGGGTCTACTGCTTTGTAAAAGTCTTTAAAGCAATACGAGGAGTGTACATACAGTCCATTTTGAATAGCTCATGAGAAGGTGACTCCAGTGCTGCAGATTTGCTTGAGTGGCTCAGCTTGTCCCAAAATGCAACACCTGTGGTACCTGCTACAGAAGGACTGGGGCTTCACACAGGCCTCACCAAGGGCCCAGGAGACTAATGCAGAAGTCAAAAGTTGTTGTTTCATTCCTGCCCAAAATGCAAGCAATCTTTCTTCAAAGAAGTATCTAGATATTTAAAAGTTAATGTAGCATTTGATTACTATAACGATAACCATTTTTTTCCTTCCTTCCTTCCTTCCTTCCTTCCTTCCTTCCTTCCTTCCTTCCTTCCTTTTCTTTCTTTCTTTCTTTCTTTCTTTCTTTCTTTCTTTCTTTCTTTCTTTCTTTCTTTCTTTCTTTCTTTCTTTCTTTCTTTCTTTCTTTCTTTCTTTCTTTCTTTCTTTCTTTCTTTCTTTCTTTCTTTCTTTCTTTCTTTCTTTCTTTCTTTCTTTCTTTCTTTCTTTCTTTCTTTCTTTCTTTCTTTCTTTCTTTCTTTCTTTCTTTCTTTCTTTCTTTCTTTCTTTCTTTCTTTCTTTCTTTCTTTCTTTCTTTCTTTCTTTCTTTCTTTCTTTCTTTCTTTCTTTCTTTCTTTCTTTCTTTCTTTCTTTCTTTCTTTCTTTCTTTCTTTCTTTCTTTCTTTCTTTCTTTCTTTCTTTCTTTCTTTCTTTCTTTCTTNCTTCCTTTCTTTCTATCTCTTTCTTTCTTTTCTTTCTTTTTCTTTCTTTCTTTCTCACTTTCTTTCTTTCTTTTTTCCTTCTTTCTTTCTTTCTATCTCTTTCTTTTCTTTTTCTTTCTTTCTTTCTTTCTCGCTTTCTTTCTTTCTTTTCTTTCTTTCTTTCTTATTTTCTTCTTTCTTTGTTTCTTTCTTTCTTTCCTTCTTTCTTTCTTTTTTTTCTTTCTTTCTCCCTTTCTTTCTTCCTATCTTTCTTACTTTCCTTCTATCTTTTTTTCTTTGTTTCTTTTTCTTTCCTTTCTTTCTTTCCTTCTTTCTATCTGTTGTTTTCTTTTTCTTTCTTTCTCCCTTTCTTTCTTTCTTCCTATCTTTTCTTACTTTCCTTCTATCTTTCTTTCCTTCTTTCCTTCCTAGCTTTTTCAATTACTTTCTTTCCTTCCTTCCTTCCTTCCTTCCTTCCTTCCTTCCTTCCTTCTTGCACTTTTTTTTCATATTTTGGTGTCATTGGTAAAAAATCAGTTTTCAAAGAAAGGACTTATCTATGCTCCAAAATAGCTTGGTACATTAGAAATGTGACCCTCTCATTATCTCTCTGCACAAGCTGTGTGAGATACTCTATTTAAATCCCATTTGCATAATTCTAAGAATAGACTTAGTATCTGCCCATCCTTAATTTATTATGGATTCACCAAATATATGTTGTTTTCTTTTGGTTTTTTGGGTTTTGTTTTCTGGTGGTTTCTTTTCCCTGAATGTGAAAAGGATACAAATTTGGACAAGTGTTAGAGCATAACTGGATGCTAAGCTTATGGAAGATTTGGAAACCACGCTTATAAGGTAGTTAAAACTTCTCCAGCATTTCTGCAATAACCTGTATTCTGTAAGCAATATGCTATAGTAATAAATATTTCCTGGGTTTTATGCTTTACTTGTGAAGGGCCGTTCCCCAAACCCAGAGAAGATAAATAAAAACAACAGAGTGCTCAGGAGAGGATGAATCCAGACTTTTCTTCACTCCAGCAAAAGAAAGGAATTGCTCATCTGTGGTGCTCCTAGTCACCACACAGAGGTATAGATAAGGTGTGTGCGCACATGGGGCGGTGATGGGAAGGGCAGTTGGGGGACCTCGCCACAGAGTTCTGTCAAAGCTGTCACTCTAATGTCAGTTTTGGCTTCAGAAGGGAAGGCAGGAAAATTTTCAGGGAGCTTTCTAATGAACACTGCTGTGTAGCCTCTGTGGCCTAAGATCCTTGCACTGGGTACACGGTGAGTACTGATGTAGCTTGGATGTCGAGCAGAAACAGGCAAAAGTGTGTTTTGAGCTAAAATCGAATTTTAAAAAAGTTTTATTTCCTCTTGAATGACCTTGCTAGGAGTTTGTAGACACTTCTGCTGTCTTGTGTGTGGCTGGAAAACAAGAAGTCCCTGATTCTGTAATGGTGGGCAGGAAACCCATGTATGAAGCTATGCTCTGCTTGGATAAGAAATTTACATGGGTGTGAGAGGCAGGCTTATCTATGTGGTTAAATAAATAGTGTATGCAGCTGTATTGTGGGGCTAAAAGGTGGCAATAATCCTTCTGGCATCACTCACAAAACAAGTTTCCCAGGGGCTAATCATCAGAGAGGGGTATAGCATACGGCAACAGCCTCATCTGGAGATGCCGGAAGGACAAAAGGTGGCTGTGGTGGCCCAGAGAGAACTGCTTCTGGACCTGGTCTGGGGTGTGCTGTGTGTTTGCTGTGTCCTGCACAGCTGCAGCCAGGAGAAGGGTGAGTTTCATTTCACTTCTTTCAAACTGCAAATTTCAAACTGTAATGATTATCTGGAAAACGTGACCCACAAAGGGTCAAACACCAGAAGGCGGGAAACAAGAACCCCCTTATTCATAACTTTTATGATATTTAGAGGCAGCCCATGGCTGGGCAGCAGCCCCGTGGTGTTTGGACAGCTGGGCCTCGGAGCCAGGAGCAGGGCAGCTGCACCTCCAAGGCTGCTCAGCCGCCTCTGGCCTCGGGAGGCTTCTGCCCCACCACAATAGCTGCCTCTGCCTCTCGCTTTCTAGAAGTGCACACTCCTTCATCATTAGTAAAAACAAAGTGATTAAGGAGCACAGCAACAAATGACAGAGGAGCAAGCAATGAGCTCGAGCTCACCATTAAAATCATAGCAAGGTAAAAAAATAAGCCCTTTTCATTTACATTTCACATTTACATTTAGTTGGCTTACAGGAGTGGCAAGAGTCTCTTGTCTTCTTCTCACCTCCTGACACCATTTCTGTAATGAAATGCTTTTGCCTCTGGTACAACTGTACAACAAACCTCTGAAGAGAGGGAGTGATTGTAAATACAAAGAGGCAACAGAGGGCTGCCAAAAGATAGAGGACTGTGTGAATAC
>VWZE01019674.1:378563-415223 GCA_013396675.1 Eubucco bourcierii
TACACTTGGTACCAAGCAAGAGAATGGAGGTGATTCTTTTATAAATATGGCTTTTTGCTGTTCCCACAGACCTCTGGCTTTTGTCCTCTTGCCTGTAGAGAAGGAGTTTGTGTCATGTTTTCCCCTCTCTGCTGGTAGAAGAGACTGAAGATGAAAATTAAATTTTACATAAAGAAAAATACTAAATGAAAGGGAACAATGAACAGAAAAAATGCCACCACCTTTAACAAGCACAGGGGATTACAGAGCTTAATAAGGACATACTTCAGAGTGCCTGCTTATCCTTAGCTCCACACACAGTCAGTTACCCAGTGCAAATGTTGATTAATTCAAGTGGGAAGAGCAAGGCCTATTATGATTGCCTGTGATGAGAAGAAGCAGTAGGAGAAATGGAAGGAGAAAGACACATGCTGCACCACAATGGTTCTGTTTACCGTGCTTTTTATTACTCACTCTCACCAGCATTTTCTAGTGTTTATTTTTTAGGCCATATCTATAAACAAACTTACTTAACTGCAGTTTAGACCAAGGCTTTCTCCTTTTCTGTGCCTGTGGGCACTTGGAGGCTCCTCAGTTCAGGCAGGTTGAGAATGTATGATTCATGGTGGCTTCCCAAGGCATTGCCTGCTGGTTCAGGCACCAGAGCTGATGAACCACAGCTAGCCAAGCATGGCTTGAACGAGTGTTAAATTGCTGTAACCAAACACTGAGCACATCTCTGCCTAA
Source organism: Eubucco bourcierii (assembly GCA_013396675.1). Classification (NCBI taxonomy): domain Eukaryota; kingdom Metazoa; phylum Chordata; class Aves; order Piciformes; family Ramphastidae; genus Eubucco; species Eubucco bourcierii. The sequence continues at coordinate 379,290 of VWZE01019674.1, forward strand.
GGGGAAGTAGGACATTTGGTGAGACAGCTCCAGCAAGTGTTGTTCCTACAAGGGCAGCTTTGAGTGAAGCCTCCTGCAACATGCATACAGTGGCTTGTAGTTTGCTGTGGGAGGGAAATGAATGCATAAGTGTGGGTAATATCCACACTGTCATGGTGCTGATGATATCATTGGTAGCAAGCCGAGACCTGGTTAATACAGTTCTTGGCTGGTCCAAGAGTGGTGTGAGGGACAGGGACAATAGCCTGGAAAATAATCCCACTTGCCACAAGAGCAGTGAAGCTTTTACGGCACTTGGGAAATACCTCTGTATTATTGATGATGCCAAGTGAGCATACAACTGGAGACTGGTGCCTGCACACTGTCACTGGGGAAGCTGCCAATTCATTATCCTGAGTATAAACACCATTACATAAAGGGACACCATTGGTCTATCCCTCTGTGAAGGTTTGGGAGTTCCCTGCCCTCCCACACTTTGTAAAATGACCCAGGCTAGAACTCAGTCGGCTGGAAGTTAAGAGATGAAGCTCTGTTTACAGCTCAGCACAATGTACAAGCAGATATATACACTATAGACAGGAATATTTACAGAAAGATACAAGTTAAAGGTAATACAGAAACACAACACTCCTCCCAGAAATCAGAGACCCCAGGAGGGGCTCCCAACCACCCTTCCACCTTCTCCCCACCCCTGTACCTTACCCCAAGGTTTGCCTTACACTCAAGGTAAATTAGGAGGATCGGCCAGGGGGGTTAGAAGAAAAGTGGTTAGTGAAAATTAATCGGTAGAAGAATCAGAGCCAGAAGCTGCTAGATCCAGCAAGAGTCAGACAGAGACTGACCTTATCTATATTTTGGTTATTGTTCCCAAACAGTTTTTCAGCAAGTGTATGAGTGAAGTAGACATCATGATGTTTTCCTTTCACAGCCTATAGTGTAATTTTCTCTATTAAAATATTCTAATTAACCTCAAACCAGCACACCCTTCATACATATGTACACAGTCATGTTCATGTTGAGGAAGCCTGTTTATTTCTAGCAACTTCAGAATACAGAATGTGTCTGTGAGGATCTAGGTAGAGAGTCAGACTGTGACTTCATGCTATGGCTGAGTCAGTGCAAAGTGCCAATGAGAGGACAGTGTGCTTTTTTCCCTGAATGATTGCTTTCACATTGGTCCATGGACTGCCTGGCCAATTAAGAACAGTGGGACAAGACTGCAAGTTTTGCTCAGAACTGCCTCATTTTTTTAAGATATTGCTAGGTTCTTAATTAAGAAAAACCAAAAACATTCAGGTTTCTAGAAGTACATCTGACATTGAATTGTCATTTCTCCAAGGGACCCACCTGTATCTATTGAACACTTAAATTATTCATAGCTTCTTCAAGACCTGTTTTTAATCATAGAATCACAGAATGGTTTGGGTTGGAAGGGACCTTTAAAGGTCATCTTGCTCAGCCCCTGCAATAAGCAGGGACCTCTTCAACTAGATCAGGTTGCTCAGAGCCCTGTCCAGCCTGACCTCAAATGTTTCCAGGAATGGGGTGTCTACAACCTCTCTGGTCTGTTTTTCACATAAAGTTTTCTTGCAGAGGATGACACAAGCACAGGGTATGCCCTCCTGTGAAGATTCCTGTCTGAAGTACAGGGACTTGCCTTTTTGTTTAACAATTTAAACACATGCTAGTCTCAGGTAAGGGATCCTGATAGATCTGGATCCCAGCTCCAAGAACTTGACTTTCCTGTTCCTGGAGGTTAATATACTAACAGATATAATTCTTCTAAATTACAGAGAGTTTGTTAGTTGATTTTTACCTGGTTTACTTTAATAAAAAACATTTTTAAAGTGTAAGATATTGGTATAGTGGATGTGATGGTTTGGGAGTTACCTGCCCCCCGCCCCCAAAAAATCACCCAGACTAGACTCAGCCTGCTGGAAGTTAAGGACTGAAGCTATATTTACAGCGTAGCACAATATACAAGCAGATATGTACACAATAGACAGGAATATTTACAGAAATATACAAGTTAAAGGTAACACAACACCCTTCCCAGAAATCAGAGTCCCCAGGAGTTCCCCAAACACCCTTTCACCTTCTTTCCACCCCTCTACCTCACCCCAGGGTTTGCCTTATGTGCAAGGTGAGCTTGGAGGATTGGCAAGGGGAGTTAGAAGCAGAGTGATTAGTTGGGTTACACAGCAGAGAGGCCAGAAGACACACCAGCTCCCAGAGAGAATGGGAGACTCTCTACCTTATCTATATTTGTGTCCTTGTTCTTACACATCTCAGCAAGCCTATGAGTGAAGTAGACATCATCATTGTTTTCTTTTCACAGCCTATATTATAATTCTTTACATAAAAATATTCCAATTAGCCTCAAATCAACACAGTGGTACATTGCAACTAACTCCACTGGGGAAAATGGAGTATTTGAAGTTTGGTAACTTCAACAGTTGATTTACAGGTGTAAAGGTTTGTCAGAAGTGATGATACCAACCCTTTTCACCCTTTCTTCATCAAATTACCTGGTTGCTTGTCACCTCCATGTCTTGGTGTACCAAACACCATCACATTTTTTACCTGGCTGCTTGTCACCTGCATGTTTTAGGGTACCAAATACCATAACATTTTTTCTCAGTACAATTTGGTGTTTCATGTTGAGATGCATACAAGACAAATCTCAAAATGAATTCTAGCAATGGATGATTCATTCCAAAACATCTCATCAGTGAAACAAATGATGAGGAACTTCTGGTAGGAAAGAGCTCTCTTAGTGGTGGCAACTTGCCTAGAAAGAGCACAATTTCCAAAACAGTTGTGAATCTTAAGTCTCCAGATTGCTGGCATTCCTCGGAGATGCTACATTAAATACAAATATGATAGTTCTTACTTCTCTTGATTTAGCTTCAGCAACGACCTTCACATAAGAACAGGAGACCAGATGTACTAAGGGGTGAACATTTAAATTCAGAGTGGACTACTCAGGAACAAGCAATGATTTTGAAAGCCTGTCATTTGGCTAATATTGCAGTAAATTATGAGCTAATATCCTTTGTTAAAGACCAATTCATCTCCAAGAAAAATGATTCAAAAGGAATGTAAACTTTTATGCTAATTTTCATATCCTGGTTGGGTTGTGCTGTTCCAAAATGGGTATATTGCTTAGCTCCAGAGCTGGATGAAGACGTTTAAGAAATGGTATGAGCTTTTTGGAGCTGTCTACTTTTAATATTTTAAAACTCGCAGATTCAATTATCTGTAATTTGGTAGCCAAGAAGTAGTTGCTCTTCAAATCATAATTATTTGTTTGACTCTGCAAGCACAACAAGCATCCTAGGTGTAATGCACTGATTCCCCAAAAAGCATCACAGCTTTTTGTCAGAAAAGCCTTAGCAGTGAGCATACTTGTTACTGAGCCACAATTCTCAGCTCCAAAAATGAGTTCAGAGCGTCATTATTTAGCCTTGTTTTGATAAGAGTACTTCAATTTTTTTATAGTGGAACATTGTACCTCATTAGCCCAACCATCCAGAGACTGATGGTAGCTGAGTGGCAGTCTGTGACAGGAGTTTCCCTCCTTGCAGCTTCCAAACTTCTATCTCACATTTCTTTCTGCAAATTGCATCCCCTCACATATCTATTCATTCCATGTTTCATCGTGGGTACCAGAAAATTCCTCAGTTTCTGTGGCTTCTCTTCACTTGAAGAGCATTTCAGCGCCCACATTAAGGTTCATGATATCACTCTTCTAGGCTACAGAAGAGGCATCCAGACATGTTCTGTGACCCCTGCAATATTACTAACGATCTATGAAAGACAGAGATTGGGCTTGACATCCCGTGGGGACAAATTAGACTGTTGAGTTCTAGGATTATCTTTATAAACAACCAAAGTGTCAAAGTATGTATCTTACACACTTGCTGATACAAAAAGCCATTATTTCCTTAGCCAACCAGGCCATCTCCAAAACCCACAATAGGGATGAACCTGTCAAAGAGACTTTGAACCTAAAATACATTGAGAGAGAATGGCAAACTTAGTCAATAGACAGGGATATAGCAGAGCAAAAAGAAAAGACCAGAGAATCATAGAATGGTTTGGGTTAGAAGGGATCTTAAAGATCATCTGGTTTCAACCTCCATGCCATGGGCAGGGACAGCTTCCACTAAACCGCATTGCTCAAGGCCCTGTCCCCAGTCTGACCTTAAACACCTCCAGGGAGGAGGTATCCATGACCTCCTTGAGGCAACCTGTTCCAGTGTCTCACTACCCTTACTACAAAGAATTTTTTTCTAATAACCAGTCTAAATCTTACCTCCTCAAGCATAATTTCACTCCCACTGGTCCTACCACAACAGATCCTTGTAAAATCTCTTCCTGGCTTTCTTGTAGATTCCCTTCAGGTACTGGAAGGTTGCTATAAGATCTCCCTGGAGCCTTTTCTTCTGCAGGTTGAATAGTCCCTGCTCTCGCAGGTGGTCCCCACAGGGGAGGTGCTCCAGCCCTCTGATCATCTTTGTGGCCCTCCTCTGAACCCACTCCAGCAATTCAATGTCCTTCTTATGGTGGAGGCCCTGGACGCAGTACTCCAAGTGGGGTCTCACAAGAGCAGAGTCAAGGGGGAGAATCACCTTCCCCACTCTACTGGTCATACTTCTTTTGATGCAGCCCAGGGCATGGTTGATCTTCTGAGCTGCAAGTGCACATTGCTGGTTTGTGTGAGTTTTTCATCAACTGACCTCCCCAAGTCCTTCTCCTGAAGACCTCTTTCAAGCTACTCCTTGTCTAGCCTATATTTGTGCTTGGGATTGCGCCAACCAAGGTGTAGGACCTCACGCTTGGTCTTGCTGAAGCTGACAAGGTTGGCATGGTCTTACCTCTCCCTGTCCAAGTCCTCTGGATGGCATCCCTTCCTTCCAGCATGTCACCCAGACCACATAGCCTGGTGTTATCCACATACTGGCTGACTGTGCACCAAATTCCACTGCCCATGTCATGACAAAGACATTAGATAGATCTTGAAGACTGGTCAAAATCAGGTAGCTAATCAGTAAATTATAGCCCTTTTCTCCCCAAATGAGTTTTTCTATTGATTTTAAGAAAGTGGCAGCCCTCCTGCAGCACAGGAGGTTCCACCTCAACACAAGGTGGAACTTTTTTACTGTCAGGGTCACAGAACACTGGAACAGGCTCCCCAGAGAGGCTGTGGAGTCTCCTTCTCTGGAGACTTCAAGGCCTGTCTGGATGTGTTCCTCTGTGACCTGAGCTAGATTGTATGGTCCTGCTCTGGCTGGGGGGCTGGAATCAATGATGTTTTCGGGTCCCTTCCAACCCCTGACATCCTGTGATCCTGTGATCCGTGCCTGACTAATGAGCACTTTGAGTGGTGTGGGAAAGAGCAGGCCCGCAATGCCAGGATGGAAGCATTGGAAGAGAAAACTGTTTCTTTCTTGCCTGATTTCAACTCTCTGAAGGAGTCCAAAGGCTGCCTTTTCCTTAGGCCTGTGCAGTACTGCAGGGGCCGCTTAGGGCTGCACAGTTACAATCATACCATTGTAGATGCATTTTTGTTATCTCATTCTTATCACAGTTGTTTCAGCTGCTAAGAGTTTGGACCTGCTACGGAAAAGAAGCATTGCGGTCCGGTTTTGCCTGAAGTGGCTTGTGAAGAGGCTTGCAGCCTCTTTGCTTCTCTTGCTAGCTGGTGCACTGCAAATCAGTTGAATATTCAGAACTCAGTGGTCTCTGTTCAGGCCAATGGTTGCTTTACCCATCCATGGTCAAAACTCAAGCAGGTAGCATAACTGCCAACTGTCCCATGCCATCTACGACATTCTTATCTCCTATGGCATTTATGACATTTGCTTCTGTCCTGTGTGTGACTCTTGCTCCTTTTGCTTCTGCATGGGGCTGCTTAGCCTTGTTGGTCTGTGCCTTCCTCTGAATTATCTGTGCACATGCAAGGTGCCTGGCTATCAGAGAAGACAGATCACTGCAAAGTTGATGATTGTGAAATGTGAGTCAGACCAACAGATTTCATCTGGTCTGCTTATCACAGAGGCTGCTACTTTGGGGTCGACTTTAGATGTGACTCATGTTGTACTAGTACTTGCAAAAAAACCAAGTTTTGAAAACTTTTTGATAGGGCATCTCAAATAATTGGCATCATTTCTGTTAATGCTGTAACCTGTGAGTGCCAGCTAATCTTTGCAAACAAAATTCAGAGCAGGTAGAGTAGAAAAAGAGAATTTAGACTAAAATTTTACCAAAGCTAAAACACATGAGCAGCTGACACAAAATTGCTGCTCTGCCTGACCAGGTCCATGCTGTGCTTCTCCTTGTGAGGATACCTTGCATTACAGAAAAATTATCTTTCATGAGGTGGCCATTTTGGCAGTTAACAAATCACTGATTAACATGAACTACCTACATAATTTATCATATGCCTCAAATTAAATGACTGGGGAACTGATTCAGGTCAGAATAAATTAAGATTATTTGCGATACGGGCTCTGATATACAGTGGAAGCTGTTCAGCTCTGCAGGCTGGGAATCAGCTTGTTGAGTGAGATCCAAACACAGCACTTCCTCAGAACAGTTTCCAGGAAGACATAACAGAAATTTCAAAATGCAATGATGCAAGTGATCTGCAAGCGGTTATCGCTGGCGTCCAGTGAATTGAGCTGCTGCACTGGTGTCACTGGAGCAACATAGCAAGATCTGACACTCTGACCTTCAGAAATTTTCATCGTCCTATTTTACAATTTCAGCTGGTGTTCTGCAGCTCCTAGTGAAACAGCAATGAATGCCCGAAGGCAGGTAGGACATCCACTGGGCACCGTGCTGTGGCAAAGTGCTGGGCATTGCCTGCTGGACAACCACTCATTCTCTTTCAGGGCAGTTTCTTCTTTCAGTGGTGTCTGAATTTAGCAAGAGAAAAGTGGAGAATAAAATATCTGCTTTGATAGCTGGTAATCTCTTGGCCATTCAGAAAACAATGACAAGTTGAAAGCAGTTCAATAAGCAGATCTTACCACAGTGTGTCTGCATAGCTGGAAAACTATTTCTGTTTTCCGTAATCGTTTCCCTCAAGTGTCCCCAGATTTCCAATGTCTCAGATGTTTAGGAATCATAACATGTGAGTTACTTGGGTAACCAAAATCTGCCTGACCCCCTGTATACAGATGCCTGGGAAACTCCAAGTCCCATGACTTGGATTAGCCCTGGAAAGAAACCTTGGCCAGGCATGATATGGCTTCCCTGTCCCAGGCTCTGGCAGGGTGCTCACAGTGAGCTGAGAGTCATGTGTGTCACTACATGAGGAGGAGACTCAAGTTGTGGTTTCTGGTCAAGCTGTGTCTATGGGACAGCAGCATTGAACATTTATACTGATTCTTAAAAAACCCAAACATGCTAGCTATTTCCAAATGTCACAAACAACATGAAGGTCATGTTCTTCTGTCATAGTGTCTTTTCTTTAAGTTGATGATTGGGCAGCACGTTCTCTGCAGAGAAGAATAAGCAGGACCCATGTGCCTCCAAATACATCACACGCCATGTCAGACTCTTGGTCTTATTATTCTGCCTCCAAGTCACTGTTGTTTCGTTTCTTGTAGATTGAATGCTCAAATAAAATTTGGCAGATAGTGGGCAGCCTTTTTTTCCTAACAGATGCAAAACTAGTTGTGCATATCCTCTCCCCATAAGGCATGGGCAGTCTTACAAATACAAAAGTGAGCAGATTTTATTCCTGGAACACTTTTTTTGGTTTTTTTTTTTTTAATATTTTTTAAAATTAAAAACCCCCCAAAAACCAAAAAAACCCAAAACACAAAAAAACCCCACCCCAAACCACACAAAACCCAACAACAGCAAAACCCCAACAAGACAACCAAATAAACCCAAACAATACAAATAAGCAAACAAACAAACAAACTAACAAAAACCACTGCAATATTTTCCACCATGAACTGCTAAACTATAAGGTACAATGAATAGAAAACTTAATTTAGAGGGCATAGACTGGGCCTCAGTGATTTTAGGACCCTTTTCCTAGTTGTTCTTTCATGCATGTTTCAAGTTGTAAATTCTAATTTTGTGATTGTATGCTGGAAAGTTTCTGTCCTCTGAAGATACTGCACCAAAACCCTTGTCTCTCTGATTTTCAAGCTTGATGTCATGACCTTCCCTCTTAATTAATCTGATCACTTGTACTATGCTACTGCTTTCACCCTTATGCCTATAACTGTTATTAGAAATGAGAGGAAACATTTGCCTTTTCCTGGAAATGTACTTGAATCTTCTGCAGATTTGTCTCGAGTCCATCTTATCCCTTCCTGTCCAAATTTTTGCATACCATGCTCCTCAGCTGGAGTGTTACTGAGTTCAGGATTGAGATGGTCTGAACAACAATTCTCAGAGTTGTTGTAACAAGACGTTCTTTAGAAAAATAATTGTTTCCTCCACTTTCTCCAAAAGTGACATGCAGTGATAACAGGAAAAAGGTCCTTTCTCAGGGTGTTTGTCTTGCAGAAGCATTTTAACAGGGTGGGCTGAGGGTCCATTGTATTAGCAGGTATTGTATAAGCATGGCACAGATGGTCCTAATCCAAAGCACTTACAAGCTAATTGCCACGTCTCTGTACTCATTAGTGTGTGGGCACTTTTCCCAGTCAATGGTGCAGGGCAGTATGCATGCCTGGCCAGCTGATCTAGCGCTGGTACTGGTATTTCTCTGCTCTGCTTCTCTGCTTTCTCATCTCAACTGCTAGCATTGCTCTCCTCAAACCACCAACCCCTAGAGTTGTGTTTACAGCTTCTCCACTGCACCAGTGTCACATCCTGTGTGGGAACCTGCGCAGGGGCTGCACAGAGCTTTTCCACCCCCGATTTCTGTGATGTTTGCCAAACAGATCCTCCTAAGACTGAGGAGGCAAGTGGTCAGGAGGATGGATTCTGCTGCACTTGTTTGACCCTGTTACAAGCATCAAGAGACACTTGAGGACTTACCTAATGGTGTGCAGACTAGCCAGGGAAATGTTTTCTCCTGTTACTGCCCCTGAAAGCAGCCTGTTACTGTAAGCAGTGGTAGCAGTAGATAATCAGCAAATATGTGTTTACCTAAAAGGCCAATTCTTTGTCTGTTTGAAGTGAATTGTTTCCTAGGACTCACTTTCCCCTATTTATCTCTTGTTTTCTCATACTTCTAATTTACTTTCTCTGAAAAATACCTGTGAGTAGTTAAACTGTGCTAATATATATCCACCAAGGGATGCTGTAAAGTTTTTAAATGGTGATGGGGTGTTTGGCAAGCAGAAGGCAAATTGCTCTGTCTTTCCATGATCTCACACACCACATAAGAGCAAAGAAGGGATTTTCTAAACCGTAAAGTCCCAGTGCTGCTGTCATTTGGCAAATGCTGAAGCCATACATTGAACAGCTCCTATTTTTATTGGAAATATTTCACTACAGTAAAAAGGGATTGAAAAACAGAATACCATCCAGTTTCTCAGCCCCAGAGGTGGTATTCTTCAGGTCAGGGCTGAGTGGCTCTAGAGGATGCTATGGTTGGGAAAGTTTGCACTGCTGCAAAGAGTGGGTAAAACTCATCCCTAAATACAGCATTTAATTATGATATCACAGTATCACAGTATCACCAAGGTTGGAAGAGACCTCAGAGATCATCAAGTCCAACCCATTACCACAGACCTCAAGACTAGACCATGGCACCAAGTGCCATGTCCAAACCTGCCTTGAACACCTCCAGGGATGGTGACTCCACCACCTCCCTGGGCAGCCCATTCCAGTAGTGAATGATATGATTAGCACCAAGGTCTTATATTTTCCCTTTTACTGAGTTATGTTCCACCCTGCATGGACAGAAGCTATCATTCTTCAGTGCTTTAATTCAGGCACTTAAACAATCACATTAATAATATATAGAAATAATTAACTTCTCTGCATTGCATAAACCAGAAAGATGCTGCTGAACAGAGGTGTGCCCTTGCTGTCACCAAGATTCACACATGCTGAAGCATCCCCAGAGACAGGAAAGAGGAAAATGTGATGCATGCCAACCTTTCATATGCTTTCTGGTTTTACCTGCTTCCATGCTGAGTGATTTCTCTTCCTTTTCAACTTTTACTGAAATACTCTAACAAGTAGTGAGGGTGGCTGTGTATTCAGTGGTTGTAGCTGGAACAGCTTTATGTTGATGCTGAGCATATATTTATGTTAATAATAATGACACATAAGACTCATTCCTACAAAGAATCACATTCAAAAAGGTCCCATGCATACAAGACCAAGGGAATTAGTCATCCTGCATAGGGTTAAACATGCACATATCTGTGCAGAAGCAGGACCCTGGCTGGCAGACTGTAGGGGACATTGTGATTGCATGCTGTGAGTTAATTCTGAACCAGTACATCCCATCCTGTCCTTGTGAGGACCTCAGCAGAGCTCCTCAATGTGGTTTTGCTGAACAGAAACCAACTTGCTCCAAGCGTCTCAGCATTGGTTTCACATCCAGCATCATACAAGTGACAAGCCAGCCCGGATGATCTCCCTCTGGAGAAGGGTGCATCCCAGGCAGTGTAGCTCCTCCATCTCCAAGGCCAAAGCAGACCTTTGTGCTGCTTCCAAAAAGCCTTTTCTCAGAAGCACACTTGGTAGCCAGTTTGCTACACCCTTACTATCTTTGTGGAGTTACATGTGCTTCACCAATTTCTGAGCTCTATACAGTGAGCAGCAGCCTGGGCTGGGGAAGCTTGCTGAGAAACCTTTGCTTGCTGCAATGGGGAAAGGATGAGAAGGGGGAATGTCAGATCAGATGGTAATTCCCAAGGCTTATATAAAATGCTTTCTCAGAAGAAGGGGAAGAATTTTTTTTTTTTTTTAATGTAATCTGGTACACAATGTTCCAAGTTACCATCATCTCATATTGTGTTTTGCTTCATCCACTTTAAATATCATCTCTTTCTGCAGTCTGGCCTGACATATTCCTCTTAGATTATCTCATTCTGCTGTGCCCAAATGCATCTGTGGCTTTACCCAAAAGTACAAAGGAAATATCATGAAAATGGGTTACTGAAGCCAGATCAACCAGCAATCATAGAATCATAGAATGATAAGGTTGGAAGGGACCTCAAGGATCATCTAGTTCCAACCCCCTGCCATAGGCAGGGACACCTCCCACTAGTACAGGTTACTCAAGGTCTCGTCCAACCTGGCCTTGAACACCTCCAGGGAGGGAGCAGCCACAACCTCCCTGGGCAAAAGTGTTCCTTTAGTATCTCAATGCAAATTTCCCCATAAGTACCTTTGGTACTAGAAAGACAGTTTAGTCAAATTAAATATTAAATGTGGGTCATGATCCATCAGAAGACATTCTCAGCTTTCTGTGCACAGCTGTTTCTAAAGATGTGCAGTGAAATGTACCATGTTGTGCTGAAACCCTATTGACAATACCCAGAATTTGGAGCTAAATGCCTTTGCTGTCAGAGCCTGAAATAAAGGAAGCAGATTACAGCTTTTAAAAATTGGTTGATGAACAGATTCTTTCAGCAGGTGGGATACAGAAAGCATTGAAAGGCTGGATACCCAATTGCAGTGGACAGCAGCTCTAGTAGTCCCCACTATACAATCTGTAGTATCACCAACCCTTACTGCCAAACCCCATGTTGCAATGTTTCCAAGGAGATATTACATGACGTTAATGTCTCGTAGGAGTTTGAAACCCGCTCCATCTGACAGGTTATTTAACATTTCCATTAATAGAGCTTTGTGAAACACCAATTTTTAATCTGAATTCTCCCTGGTTAGAGACCAACAGCTACCCTTGCACATGGATGGGAGATTTGTTGTTTACATGGTAAAGGACATGCAAAGACCTGGGAGAAAGTGGAGAACTAGGTTTCAAAATGCTTTGATATTAGAGAGGCAATTTGTAGTGAGAGTCAAGGTCAGGCTCGATGTGCCTCTGAGCAACCTGAACTAGCTAAAGGTGCCCTTGTTTACTGCGGGGGGGCTTAGACTAGATGACCTTTAAAAATCCCTTCCCCAACCCAATGCACATTTGAGCCAAATCCTTGGTTTCTGTGGGGCAGGAATAAGACAAGAGATGGACAGAAAAATCAGGAAAGAAATTTGTTCTCCAAAACCTTGTGTCCATCAAAAATGGAAACGTTTGATCAAGGCAGCACTTTGCTCATCATCCATTCCAGAGGGAAAACACTGACTCTTGTTTTTTATTTCTCAAAAGTGATATCACTCTGAATAGTGATGAGCACAGAATACACAAAGGACATGCCCAGGGCAGGTTAGAGAAGCACTCTCCTCTTCTGAGCACATGGGAGAGAGACAAAGGGAGCAGCAGTGCTCACTTTTATGCTCCGACATGCTCATTTGTTTTCTCATCTTTCCTCATCCTCCAAAACACATGACTCTGTTTATAAGAGTTTCACTAATAGGGCAGTAATGAAATCCTTATTTTTGCCTTCATTTTGACCCCAAACCCCTATCAAATACCAGTGAGCACTCAGAGCTCCTCTTATCTATTGTTACATTTCTTCCCTGAGGACCAGTTTGGCACACAGGAAGCGATCAGCTAAATTTGTAGCCAAAGACATTTAATTTTAAAAACTCGTTAATTAGAAGGATAAATAAAGATTTTTTTAAAGACAAGGTTAGGGAAACATCCATCAGGGACAATTAGATGTCTTGTAGGCTGTCTGAGCTCAGAATTTGGACTATATGATCTTCCAAGGCACTTCCCAGCTCTCTGTATTCATGCCTTCTGGTTTGGGTCAGACAGCTGCAGCCAGCTCAGTTCTGGAGGCAGTGCTCTGCTGTAAAATCTGCCTTTTTCTGACAAGGATGGTAGGAGATTCTACAGGTGTGAGAATATTAAAAGCAAGTATAATCTCATATCATAAATGACAGAAATTAATTTCTCCCCATCCATGCCAGAATCACCTGCATGTCACCCTACTGATTTTAATTTTACTCTCACATCATACTGGAGAGCAGGACTGGGTCATGGAAATGACTGTAGAATTTGACTCCTTTTAGTAAAGCCTTTGGGCTGCATGTTTCTGTCTTCCATCCTTGTGAGAGGCTCTCATGTGGATATCCATCGCTCTCCAATCTGAAAAATTTGCTTAGTGGATTAGTGGAGAAGGGGGAAACAGTAGGCATGGTTCAGCTGTCAGAAGGATATGTAGTACTGCACTGCACAACAGAGCGATTTGTAAGATCAGAAAATATGGCATAGAATAGGCAAAAAAAAAAGCTAAAATTGATTTAAAAATGAGTGCAGGACAGATAAAAGACAATGTCATTAACAGGAAACATCTTAGCATTTTCAGACCTCTTTCTTTTTGCTGTTAGTGCCCTTGAGGAAGGTACTGGAAAAATAGTGAAGGGGAAGAGTGGTCTAGCCTGGGAGAATGGCAAAGGATGCAAATGCAAAGCTGAGATGCCTTCCAGCATGCTCCTCTCTGTCCTAAGGAACTAGGCATCAATTTACATCAGACATTGATTTGACACAGAAGGTGGAAATTGATGACCAGAAACATCAGCTTGCTTCTACAGGAAATCTGGGTCCTAGTTTTGGATGGGAAGCAAAGAAGAGCTGAGGCTTCCTGCTCTCTTCAAACAGGGCTTCCCCACTGTTTCAAAAATATATTTAAGACCCTGATTTCAATTAATCCAATAAATAACTCTTCCTTCCAACTATGTCCAAGGGCTTGTCTTTGCCATCTGTGTGGCCAAGCAGTGTTAAAGTGCTAAATGGTTTGAGAAGACCCTACAGAACAAACCTATACAGCTCCAACTTTCCTGCTTTGTAATAGCCTTTGAAAAAATTGGTTATAATGCACCACATTGAACATACCTAGGCTACAGCCCTCTTTGAAAGCTGAGTCTGAGACCTTCCTGACTTGGGAAAAGCAGAGGCAAAAAGGTAAAAATTGTAGGTTCCCTGTAGTAACACCTTTGCCTCATTATCACCCTTCACAGAATCACAGGATGGCAGGATGTTAGAGGTTGGAAGGGACCTAGAATCATAGAATCATAGAATGGTAAGGTTGGAAGGGACCTCAAGGATCATCTAGTTCCAACTCCCTGCCACAGGCAGGGACACCTCCCACTAGTACAGGTTACTCAAGGCTTCATCCAACCTGGCTTTGAACACCTCCAGGGAGGGAGCAGCCACAACCTCCCTGGGCAGCCTGTTCCATTGTCCCCTTTGGAGATCATCGAGTCCACCCCCCCCACCTTCAGATTAACTTCTCCATCAAAGGATTTGAAGGCCTAACATGGCTGAGACAGCATTACTTTTGGAAACTGTAGGCTTGTTTATTTCTGCTTCTTCCTGATTTTTAGACTTAGTATTTTTTTTCTTTTTAGCTATATGATAAGTAACATCAAACTGTAATGAGAGAGAATGATTTAAAAAATAACTTAAACTAGCCAAAAGTTATAAAAATAACAATTCCTGTGGGTAGCATCCAAAAGACTTTCTATCATACTGACTGATTAGAAGGCTCATTTAATTGTCTATATGCAAATTTTGTGTCACCAATTCCTAATGTTCAGAAATCTTGAGATTTTAAAATTAATAGGTTCACATCGTTTTATTTGCCTTTTGGCAACTAAAAAGGGACCTCCATACTGCAGACTCCATTGTTTCAGGACTTTTTTCTTGGAAAGCTGAGGAGAAGAAGAAGGGGGTTTTTAATTCTTAAAAGCAAGGTGACATTTGCTGATGTTCACTGGGTTTCAAGAACTGTGGTCTTAAAATATTGCAAGTACTGGGCATGCCACAAAGGCTGTAAGGAACTTTAGAAGTGGGTAAGCCTAGTAGGAAAAACGGGCCACATAATATTATTTTTTAAGGGCTGCATCCCATAGAATTTAAAATCTTGATTTCACAGTCTCCTGAATTGCCTGAAATGTCCCTTGCCTGATTCAGGTATGCCTGTCACTGCTTGTCATAAACACTGGGAAGGTGCCTCATTTCTTTAAAATAGACTTTTAACTACTTGAAATACATTGCCACCTCCATCCCTGTTCACATCTGCATTGAGCATTTCCTGCAAGCTTGTTCCAGATTATCTCAGCTGCTGCCCTAGCATGGACCTCGGGAAGAGCTGGAATCCCTGGGGAAGATGACCCAAGACACACGGAGCCAGTAGAACTGCACGCAGAAGCCAGATGCCCATCGCATCACTGGTTCCTGGGGCAGAGTATTGAAGCCCTGCATCACTCTTGCCTTTGGGGAAAGGGATATCAGGAGTGCTGGTGCTGCAGCATACATTCCTGGAGACTGAGGTCCTGCTAACTGCAACAGATACTTGGGGTATTAAAATGAATTGTTAGCCAACTAGTTTATCTCCATTTTTTTCCCCTGAAGCTGAAGACATGTTCATTAGCCGTTGGTGAAGAGTGGTTTACAGAAGCAGACCTGGTAGCAGTTAAATTGCCCACAGCCAAATTTTCTTTAAAAGTTTACCATCCCTATTTCAGTGGGTTTACTTAAGGCAGAGCCCTGCTTGACCAGCTAGGCAGTATCAGAAAGCTCAAAAGCCATGAAAAAGTGATGCTCTTGGGACAGAGCTGCGTTACAAATACTGGTAGGAAACACAACTGTGGCAGCCGTAACTGAGTTTTGCATTGTTTAATATCTGCGTTCAGGCCAGGCTGTCCTTGATTAAGAGCAGCCAGATGGACACCATAAATCAGCTGGAAACCCCTGGGCCAAACTCTGTGCTCAGACTGATTCAAACAGCTCCATTTAATGTCACAAATGGGATTTGTGCAAACGGAGCTCAGAGCAGAATTTGGCCTTTCATGTTTGTTTAGATTAAGAAATTTGGACAGTAAAAGCCCGCTTATATTCTGGCTAGCAGGCTGGGTATTACAGCACTCAGATAGTGGGAAGCCCAGACAGATGGTTACATGAATCACAGACAGACAGGTCTGATTATCTTGATATTTTCCATGCGATGGAGGGATGTGGTGCCATATGTCGGAATATGGCTGAAGGACCCTTGTCAGCTGGGCGGGATGTGAGCTCTTTCCAAGGCAAGAGGCAGAGTGCAAGAACTCCCTCTGGCAGTGAGGAGGACAGACCAGAAAGCGGTGGCTTTCTGGGAGAGCCAGATGCAAAGTCATTAGCAGCATCCTGATGGGAGGATGGGATGAGTAAAACAGGACAGGATGGTCAGGTCCCCCAGTGCAGAGGCACTTCAGGATGCAGGAAAACAGAGAGGGCAAAGATAAATGTGTGAAGGTGGAAGAAGGAGGAAAGAGGTTTTACATCGAGGAGGAAGGCGCCAACAGCTTCTGTGGTTCTGAGTGCCTACACAAAGGGCAAAAGGAACAGTAGAGAAGCATGGCTGATGGGGAACAAGTCTGCTCTCTGTTTCCAAAGGCTGCTGTTGTTTTGACGGACCTTAAAGTAATTTCTGACAAGCTGCCTTGGAATAGAAACAGCCTATAGTTTGCTGCTCCATCTTGTCCTGAGGGCTGCAGAAGAAAGGAAATTGCATAAAAGGAGTGGACTTCCACAGACCTCTAAGAGCTGGTTTCAAAAGTGAACTTGTGCATGGAGATTATTTAGAGCCACTTTATTTTCATAATCTGTTGGCAGGGATTGATAGTCTAAGGCTTTTAATTTTGCATATAGTAAAGCCATTTGCGGAATATCACATTAAAAAACAACCAATCAACCAACCAAACAAAAACCAACCTACACACAAACAAAAAAAGTGCTACCTAAATCCAAAGAAATTTGCTATTCCAAAGTAAACAAAGGATAGAGTGGGTTTATTCTTTTGAACTCAAAACAACAGGAGCTCTCCATCAGAGGTTGCCCAGGCCTAGTGGTGTACCAGAACAGTGGGTGCTGATTGTGTGGAGAGCATTGAAAAGATGAGACCCACCAGAAATAGCTCTGCCCTCACATTGGCAGTGAATCCAGAGCACAGTCCTGAAGAACGTGTTCAGCAGTTAAAAAAAAACAAACGAAAAATTAGCAGTAACTCTTTAACCAATGGCCTGGGCACCCACCATGGATGGTGGGGGCATGTGGTGCAGAGAGAAGTGCAGTGTGTATCACAGCTTGACCAGCATTTGCCAGAGAGGATGGTTTGTTATTTTTTTGCAAAGTCTGGCAGCAAAATATCACATGTTTAAATTGGGGAAGTATTGTGGATGTCGTTTGGGTCTGGTCAGAGAAATGAGGAATTAGTTTTCTTTTGTTTGGGTTCTGTGGTTTGCTTGCTGATGCTTATGGCTGTCTGTATATTCAGCAGACCTTAAAACTAAGGTTAGATACATCAGAGAGCAAGTGGAAAAGTACTGAGGGAAAAGCATGCAAGAGCTGCCTGAGAGATACCATGCGAACTGGTTGGACAGCAGAGAGAGTGCACCAAAGCTCATGCTCGGTTGTGCTGGGTCTGCCTGGGGACATGAACCCCACTGGACAGAGTATGTGAGCCTTGGTGATGATGCATTGGTGGCCTTCCACCTCCAGAGCTTCCACTGCTGGAAGCTCTCCCAGTTTGGCAAGACAAACTGGAAAAGCAGCATTGGAAACCACTTCAGGAGGCAATGTATCTATAACATGAGCTGTAAGGAAACAGCAGAGTAGGTGTCTCTACCTGAAAGTAACTGGAAAAAACAGTTACTAACCAGGTGCCTCACTTTACACTCTCATGTATAACATGGCATGCAGGTAGCTGATCTGATTTATTATCATTAAGTGATGTCCAGCAACACAGTTCTAGAGTGAAGCCATAATTCTTACCTATTTTATAAGTGTAGATGTCTCTAGAGGCTGCTGGGAGTACACATGCAGATGGTGTAGTGACTATTTTTAATGTTTTCAGAGTGAAGTTACACACTACTGTTCCATTCTTAGAATAGGAGAGGAACATATCTTATTGTTTTAAAGTCATTATCCCATAAGGGAGCTGATTGCCTGCTGTACGCTAAGGAAATAGAAAATGTCTCTTATTTTTTTGCTGTTAGAAGATCAAATGGACAGATTGCACAACAGAGGAATTGGGCTCTTTGTATGGAGAAGTAGTTTCCTGAAGTAGGTGATGACCTTTTGAATCAGCAGATGGCTTTGTCAAGAAATATGGGGTACATCTGCAGGCATGTAAAAGTACCAGTGCTCGGCTAACCTTTTACTGAAGGCAGTGAATAAAGAGGCCAAGGAGAATGGAAGTGGTGAGGAGCAACCTTGTTATGCTCCTGAGGTGTGGCTCATGTCACAGCACACAGTGTGAAAGACAGGAATGATTAGTTGTGGTTGCTGAAAAAGCAAGATTTAGGGTGAGAAAAAAGAACTGATGTCAGATTTAGCATCTGAGGCACTTAATGGGATGACTGGCAATTTGTTAGCCAGATCAACACATGATTTCTTACTTAGAGAGGAAATGTTCATCTCTGTTCAACACATCAACACAGGGATGCATGTTAGTAGAGACTGCTGGAAAAAAAGGAATCCTTTTACCTCATCTGGCCTCTTTTGTAAATGTCTTCACTTTTGGTAGTTTACAGCTTCCATTTTCTCCACGTAATTCAGAAACATCTCCAAGTAAACCCCAAATTCAGAGGCCAAGTCACAAAATTATGTGCCAGCAGTGGGCTGGTACATGGCAGAGCTGGGAATTGGTAGCTGGTCATCTGTTGCTTCAGCAAAGGAGCAGTGAAAGGTGGTTTTGGGGCAGGCGTTCAAGGGATCTCAACACATTCCTAGCCAGCAGGGTCTTCATACAGACCAGCTGCCTGGATGGGTTGTACAAAGCTGAGTTCTGGATGGCAGGACTGCAATAAATTCTTGCAAAGAAGTGCAGACTTGCTGCTTTTCTCGAGTTGCTACAACTTGCAGTACAACAGCATTTGTGCTGTGAGCAAATGGCAATTACCAGAGTTCACTGTCCTTGCACAGCACGTTAAGGAGCAGTCACACCTAGAAAGGACAAGGGAAGCATTTCTGTTGTTTCTTACTTTTGGAAGTGGGAAGCTCGCTATGGACAAGCACAGGTAGAGAGATAATTTGCAATCATCTTCCCTGTGAATAAAAGCAACCATAAACAACTGGGAAAATTTAGGTTCTTTTTAGTCTTCTAGGTGCATGGATTTTTGCAACTTCTACCTATGCAGTTGAATTTTATGAATTGAACTGAACGTTACTAAGTTTCTTAAGTAAAGTGATCTTCAGAATGCAAAATATGCAAAACCTTCACCTACTTAGACAATATTTTTTTTTTTTGTTTCTAATGATGGACTTAGTGAGACATGTTTCCCTTAGACTTGAGTCTGATTTTCCCTAATTAATACCCCCCGGACACTACCATTTCAGTGGGGTACCACGCTATCCCATTCTTCTCCCTCTGACTCTACCACTGTGAGCAGAACTCATTTTTGTCTGAGTGTTATGATTTCAGAACAGAAAACAGTTTTGAGATAATTTAACAGTTGACTCAGCAGTTTTCCAGTAGACAACTTAATTTAGAGACAGGTTCTTAATTTCCCATCTCCAAGGTATTGAAAAGTCACATCCCTGCTCACGGATGACTCACTGCACATCTCAGTGAAGCTCGGTGTCTGCCCATCTGGGCACCTGGGACGGTGATCAGTGCAACATTTAGTCTCTCTACAAGTGCAGTAGACTCTGTTGAAAATATTTTTGGGCTGAGCATACAAAAATGCTAAACTGCAGACAGCTGCTGTCCTAGCCCCCAGGACAACTAACGTGAAAAGTGGTTGGTCACAAACTTTTGTGTATTGAAAATCACACAACGAGGAAAAGAAACAAACTGTTCCTGTCCCAGTGTTTGGTGTGATTACTGCTGCAGTGCTCTACAGCGTGGCTTCTCACTTCTCCCTGTGAACTGGATGCCACAAGCTCTAAATTAAGTAACATTATCTCTGACACCTTGGCTGTTACAGTAACAGATCAAAAGATTTATATCTTGCTCAATGTAAAGTAGTTACAGCTTGTCTCTGATGAGGAAAAAGTCAAGAGTGGAATTTGATGTCATTAAAAAAACTCAAAAAACTCCTCAAATCAAACCCTGTTTATTACTGTGATTTAATTCAACCTATCCCTATCAGTCAGCTGATCAAAGATGCCTACTCAGCTTTCAGCTTGTGAAATAAATCTCTCTAGCAAGTCCCTCCACTATTTTCATGTTATCAAGGCAAAAATTAGAAGACTCTATTTGAAGAAATTCAGCTTCAGACATATCAGAAATATGAGTCACCCCCTTCCAAAAACCCAGTTCATCTTTACATAGTATACTGAATAGACATCTTTTGCTTTCTCAAGCAAACATGATAGTAAGATTCCCAAGGGCAAAACATGTAAACATATATACACCCCCAGGCTCAGAGGTATATAAAATGATAACGTATTTATTTGTCCCTGTCAGGCCTCTGTTATGTATATATGAGTTTATTTCCAAGCCTGCTCTCCTTGCAGTGAGTAGTAAACCATGTAGAAGTCGCTGACTATGCCCAAAGTGACCAAAAATTTTGCAGAGGGAAAATTCTTCTGTGGAGATAATATACTTAAACCTCAGAAACCTTCATGCTTACGTACTCTGCATTTTCAGAGATGTGTATATACTTTAAAAAAGGATCAAAGGGGTTTAAAGGTCAGGGCTAGAAAGATAATTGACAAATTTGAACTAATCATTTCCAACTCATCAGCACTCAGATGTTTCCTGATTGTCACTTTTTTTTTCCCATCTTGCTGGGGATCTGTGGTAATACTTCTTAAAAAGGAAGCAAATAGAAAAGCGGAAAGAAACTAGTCTCAAATCTTCTTCCCTTCCCCCCAAGCACTGTGTTTACAAATTGGCCAAAGCTCAGTTTACTGATTAAAAGCTACACCTCTCTCCTAAATTGCGGTAAGCCATGGTGTAGTGGTAAACCACTGCTCTGCATATAGAGAGCTCTTGAAACCATTACTGAATTGGCATCGTTTGTGCATTTTACAACTATTAGATCTGTGATGCAAGTTATGAGAGAAATCTTCTTTGGTTTGCAAAAGTAATAAACATCTGGGGGAAAGGATGACCTTCTCACTGAGAATTAATGACAAAATAAACAAACATCCTAAACCACATGGAAATATAACAGAGTTCCTTCAAATATGTGTTGTGCATTATAGGACATGTGTAAAAATATTAAAAAATGATTGGTCAGGTGTATGTGTGTGTGTGTGTGGTGTGTCCCTTCCCTCCACATTAATATAACATCAAGACTGAAACTGTAATCATGAAACATCATGAGGGAAGCAGAATTACATTCAATAAGCCACATGTGTTTCTAAATAAAAGCTACTGCCAAACAGTCTTGATTACATTTTATGATGGAGTTTTACCATTACCGGACAAAGGCAGTGACGTAAAGGAAATATTCTGGGATTTTAGTGAAGCAAATGATAGGGCATCTAACACCAAAGAATAATAATCACAACTGGTCTGGAAATGAACATTGTTGTACAGACTGAAAACTGGCTGGAGAGCTACAAAGGAAGTGCTGTGAAGGATAGCAAAACATTTAGCAGAGAAGCCTTATGAAGGACCAGAGTGACTGGTCTTTGATTCTGTCTTAGAGAAAAATGGGGTCTAACATCCAAGACTGAGGGTATCCAACCTGCAGGTTGGGGCAATATACTCCCCAGAACAAAGGATCTGGCCTACAGCCTGCTTTCTGCTGCCAGCTATCCTCAAAGTCCTCCAGGCACAGGCAGGACATGAGCACCACTGAGAACAAATGACTAATGCTAGCAGCTATTCAGAAAGATGAACAAACAATATGTTGGGGTGAAACAAAGGAAAATATATATTTTTTTTCTCTTTATGCCTGGGAAAATATTCCTTGCTGTAGGTAACTATAGAAAGCAAAGAGGAAGAAGTGATTATGTGGAAAGAAAACTTTAAATACAAACAAAAGCAAAGTTCTCAGAGATATCTGAATGGCACCATCTCTGCCATTCCTCAGGCAGGGCAGCTAAGATATAAGTGACTTTGTATCAGCTACAATTATTCTCCTGAGGTGCATTTAATTGTTTCATTTATACTTGTTGCTGTTCTATGACCAGCAGGACAAAGGAGGTGATTCTTCCCTTTGACTCTGCACTTCTGAGACCCCACCTGGAGTACTGGGCTCAATTCTGGGCCCCCCGCCATCGGAAGGACATTGAACTGCTGGAGTGGGTCCAGAGGAGGGCCATGAAGATTATCAGAGGGTTGGGGTACCTACCCTATGGATACATGCTGTGAGAGATGGGGTTGTTCAGCCTGCAAAAAAGAAGGCTCCAAGGAGACCTTATAGCAGCCTCCCAGTACCTGAAGAGGGTCTACAAGAAAGCTAGGAAGGGACTTTCTACAAAGGCTTGTAGCACTAGGACCAGAGGGAATGAAATTTAAGCTTGAGGAGGGTACATTTAGACTGGATATTAGAAAGAAATTCTTTACAGTAAGTGTGGTGAAACACTGAAATGGGTTGCCCAGGGAGGTCATGGATGCTCTCTCTCTGGAGACATTTAAGGTCAGGTTGGACATGTCTTTGAGCAACCTGATCTAGCAGAAGGTGCCTCTGCTCATGGCAGGGTAGTTGCAACTAGGTGATCTTTAGGATCCTTTCCAGCCCAAACCTATGATTCTATGACATTTTCTAGAGTATTGTGAGAATATGAGCTTCTACTCCAGTAACTCTTTGGTAACTCAGAAACAAACATTGCAATTTTACTAGACAATAGAATCATAGAATCATAGAATGGTTTAAGTTGGAAGGGACCTCAAAGATCATCTAGTTCCAACCTCCTGCCTTAGGCAGGGACACCTCCCACTAGAACAGGTCACTCAAGGCCTCATGCAACCTGGCCTTGAACACCTCCAGAGAGGGAGCATCCACAACCTCCCTGGGCAACCTGTTCCAGTGTCTCACCACCCTCACTGTAAAGAACTTCTTCCTAGCATCTAGTTTAAATCTCTCTTCTGCCAGTTTAAACCCATGACTCCTCATCCTGTCATTATGAGACTTTGCAAATAGTCTCTCCCTCCCCAGCCTTCCTGTAGGCCCCCTTCAGATACTGGAAGGCTACTACAAGGTCTCCTCAAAGCCTTCTCTTCTCCAGGCTGAAGAGCCCCAACTCTCATATCCTGTCCTTGTAGGAGAGGTGCTTCAGCCCTTTGATCATCTTTGTGGCCCTATAGGAAAACGTGCACCATAGCTGATATAATGCCTGGGACCAGTACATTTATAATGCTTTATGCAGGAAGATGAATGGCATCTGATACAAGAAAGATCCTGGTCCCACTTGACAACAGCAACAAACGGTAAACAAAACGATACTCACTCCACATAGATCAATATACAGGCCAGAAACAAAGTCAGATTTATAATGAAAATCCTTCCATTATGTCATTTAGGTATTAATTTAGCAGAGGGATACTATCATTCCCTAACATGGTATTTACTCTGCTGCCATACATTAGAGTGTTCAAAGCCCTAAAAGAAGGAGCTCTCAGTAATCAGCCCGCTCCGATTGCTAGCCTTTTGGTGCAACTCTCTGGAAGAGTAAATCATTGTTATCTCCACTACCATGCACATAATTAATTAGCAAATGCTCATATGCCAATTACACATCAATTTGTATACACCAATTAAGCAATGTAGCAACCAAAGCCACAGGCTGGCAAATCAAGCTCAGTTTCACCCTGCAGTCTCTAAGGCACAGAGGCTAATGAAATACCATCTCCTTTTGGGTTAGGCAGTAGATGAAGGTATAGCACAAAATATTTGTCCCCTGCTGAGAGCTATTTGTCTGTAGTGAGGAGTCACTGCTCCAAAATGCAGGCTGGCCATCCCAAACTAGATGGGGTGGAGACAAGGGGAGATGGGGCATGCTGGTGTTATTGGATGGTCAGGGGTGACTGAGACACCACCAGCAGCTTTTTGTTTTCAAAGGCTTTGAAATGAGAGACGGGCAGAGGCTGCAATATTCTGGCATATCTTGGTTATTCGGCAGGTTAGTGAGCCTGCAGGTGACCTTGATCTGTTGGGTGGTGTGAGGAGCTGGGGTTTAAGAGCTAAGCTGTTGCCTTACAACTTGCAGACGTGACATTAATCCTCCAAGTCAATGGGAGCAGCTCATACTCCCTGCAAACTGACGCATTACCTAGCAAAGCACCCACCAAATTTCCCCATAAAGGCCTTCAAGGAGGTAGCACAGCTTTACACCTGCTTTCCAGCCTTCTCCCACTCACACAGGACTGGAAAAAGGTCTTAAATGAAAGACATCTTTGATGCCTGCTGGAGTGGTCTAAAGGGCCTGGGAGCAGGCATGAAGCAGCACGGCTGCTGTTGTTTTCAGACCCAGGCAGTGAAGCAGCCTGGGCTCTGGAATTTGCAGAGTAAACTATTCACAAGATGCGCTGAGAGATTTTTATTATCCTGCCAATAGGAACTTTTGAACTGAAGAAAATGGGAAAGGTCCTACACTGATGTAATTGTGAGGGCTTCCACTGATAACACTGGAGTATGCAACCATATATCAACCTGCTTTCTGGCCATGGTTCCTCCTCAAACAGAGTGTTCCTCTAGAGTTTTTATTAGCATCAGATTATTAAATCATGTTTAAAAAATGCAGTTTACAAGCATCTTGCACGTGAATATAGAGGTTGAGTCTTTCTGAGTCACGTTTATGGGTTTACATTCAGGTAGAGAAAATGGAAAGGTGGGCTGCTGCTGACTGCCTCTGTGAAATAATCTTCCTCTGTCAGCGTTTTACTTTTCCTCATCAATCCAGTGAAGTAACTGTAAAATTATGATATCTAAGTAACATTGCAAAGAACCAAATAAAGTGAAAGGCCAGAATATATTGTAGAATAAATGTCACACCAGTGTCAGCTCAACCTTTCGAAGCCAGCAGGACAGTTCTGACAAAATTATGTGCCATTACATCATACAACAAAGTATGACAAATCCTGCAAAACTCTGACTGTACATTTAAACACATTTTAATTTCAGTTCATATAAATGGATATTTTGCTGCCTTGGCTATAAAATTGGCCTGATAATCCTATGATTTGGCCCAAATTCATAATTCATTTGTTTTTCTTGATGGACCTCTCACAATCAACAGTTTCCAGTGACCAGTAAGTCTTTGGGGCAACAGCAAACCTCTTTAATACAGAATTAAGCCATGAACCTTGAACAGCAGCAGAATCAACCTGTTAGTCCTGTGATTACTATTTCAGGTTTCTTTTTAATAAATGAACAGTGCTCTTCATGTCACTAATTTTAGTCTGGTTTTTAAATTTTTTTTTGTGATCAAGTACACATCTTCATAACCAACTACGTTTTGACAACTGCAAGTACATGTGAAGCTGGTAGGCATGCATGGTGTCCTGAGAAGGTAGTGGTTGAGCATCTAATTGTGATTATCTATGTTATGTGCTTGATTTCTCCTCAGGTTTCCCATTGGCTTTATATCTCAATCACATTTAAATGTCACAAGGTGTGTGCAAAACACTGTAATATGCGGTAATGCTACATTACTGATGGTATTATTAGTGACCCCATGCCTGAGGGTATTCCAGAAGGAAAGCACCCCTGAAAACTAGATCATCTAAGTGCCACATTTAGAAGCATCTGAGGGAAAAAAAAAAACCAAAACAAACAAAACCAAGTCATGTTCCTTTAATAAAAAAGGCATAGTTTTCAGAGAAGTCACTTGAATATGCCTCACATTAATTGGGTGTTCTTTTCCACACTCTAGCCTTGTAACAGTTGTAGTGAATGCACACATAATATTTATGTCTCTATTTTTAGGCCGAGGGAAGATCCAGTTGTTCCTTTGCCAAGCTGGCACTGCTCCCTGCTCAGAGAGTGAGCCAGGAAATGGTTCAAAGGTATCCTGTCTTCCTCACCCAGGTCACTAACCTGATCATTGCCCACAATGGTCTCCACGACAGCAACACTGCAAAGTCCATGCTGCTGATGAGCAGACTCTCAGGATTGTGTATGTGGTGGCCTTGCCACTTCCCTGTCCCTCCTGCTACACATGACATTTCTTAACTCTGCAACACTATGGTTGCCATCTCTGTGCCTTTTCTGACCCTCCATTTCCTTTTTGCCCCCTCAGGTCCTCTCCTGCTGCTCCTCTGCCCAAAATCATTTGCAATCACAGCAACAAACTTCTTCACCTTTCAAGCATCCTGGAGAATTTATTTTCCCAAAATGGATCAATTTTTAAATAAAGATTATTTTTCCCTACTTTCCTTACCAAAACCGGTTTTATTTTTAGTAAAGTTTACAAACCAGTTTTTGTTTTGAAGAGTCTGGGAATTATTACAGTAACAAATCCTTTTTTTTTTCCTTCGGGTTTGCATCCTAAAATAATTCAAATCCACAATTATCCTACATCTTAGGTTTCCATTCACATATATGTACCTCAGTAACAATCACCTTTCTGTTAATTTAAAAGTAGTAACTATTAGCTATGCTTAACAGCCAGGGCCCTTATGCTGCTGATTCAGGAGAAATCATGGGTCACAAATTTCATACTGAGAAATAAGTGTGATAAGAATATTTGCTGGAATCTAATCTAAATGCATATTATCCAAATATTTTTAAAGCCTTATAGATATTTTCTGGATTCAACAGATCTAATGACACTTAAGCAAATGTGAAACTAATACAATTTACCTTGCTAAATGGGTTTTCACATCATATGGAATTACAAAAGTTCTGGTAAAATGTTAAGGACAGACTGCAAACCTCCCTGTGCCCCTCCACATGGCTACACCTTTCTTCAGTTCATAAAAAGGAGAGAAACATTTGTTTTGGAGGTGGGGCGTGAAAGGAAGAAAAACATGTGCATGTTGCCCTTACAAACAAAATGTATCCTGCTTTGGGAACGATGATTTAAAAAGGAAATGTACCAAATGGAAAGAATTCAGAGAATAAGACTGGTCAGAGGATCAGGAGCCTTCAACTGCAATGGAAAGCTGAAGGATTTGGTATTGTTTAGTCTAGAAAAGATGATTGTGGGGGCATAATGTCCAAATATGTAAAAAGTAGCTCTAAAGAGGAAGAAATAAACTCTTTTCACATCCCTTGGGCTTAGGACAAGTTGTCACAGGCTTAACTGAGGAGAAGGCAGCTTCTCAGGCATCAGGCAAAATAGTTCCCAGTCGTGGGGACAATGCACAGACAGGCTCACAAGGGAAGCATATCCCCATCATCACCCATCTCTAAAAACAAGTTACCCAGGAACTTAGGTAAAGTTGCTTGATGCAAGGCTAGGTGATCTTCTGAGATTCTTCCCCAGTCTGCTTCCTATGGTTATTATGTTGGAGTCATGAACATTTTGGATACACTCCAAATCCATTGCTAGGACTTGAGAGATAGTGGCACTGTGGTGGGAGCCTAGCAGAGACTTTGGTCACAACTCTACCCTACTCTTGCTGGCTACCCCTTTTCTGGCAATCAATTGCTCTTGCATTGCAGCAAAAGCCAAACAGCCTTTGGAGGTTGAGAGCCCTGACTGTCCACATCAGTTGCAAGATCAAGGAGTTTCAGCTCTCATTGTATTGGGTTTGCATGTCAAAGTTTTGGTAGTGGGAAGGCTACAGGGGTGGCTTCTAAGAGAAGCTGCCAGAAGTTTTCCCAGTGTCTGACAGTGGCTTTCCCATGCCAACTGGTTCCAGCAGATACCCACCTGCAGCCCATGGAGAACTTCATGCCAGAGCAAGTGAATTAAACCAAAGGAGACTGACTTCATAGGAAACCCACACTGGAACAGGCTTCTGGCAGGACCTGCAGCCCCATGGAGAGATAAGGCCGTTCTGGAACAGATTTGCCAGCAGGACTCGTGACCCTGTAGGAACCCACACTGGAGCAGTCTGTTCTTGATGAACTGTACCTCATGGAAGAGTTCCACCCAGGAGCAGTTCATGGAGGACTATTTCCCATGGGAGAGACCCCACACTGGAGCAGGGGAAGAATGCGAGCAGTCCCCCCCCTGAAGTGGAAGGAGTAGCAGAGACAAAGTGTGAAGAATTGTCTGTAAATCCCATTTCCTGGCCCCTTGTGCTGTTGGTGGGAAGGAGGTACAGAAAATTGGGAGTAGTTAAACTTGAGAAAAAGGGAAGGGTGGAGAGATATTTTAAGATCTGAGTTTATTTCTTATTATTCTAGGCCGATTTGATTGGTAAGAAATTAAGCTAATTTTGTCAAGCCTGCTTTGCCCATGATGGCAATTTCTGAGTGATCTCTCTCTACCCTTATCTCTACCCACAAACTTTTCATTATACTTTTTCTTCCTTGCCAAGCTGAGGAGGGGAGTTATAAAGCAGCTCTGGTGGGCATCTGGCATCCTGCCAAGGTCAATCCACCACACTCATATAACCCACCATTTAATCTGTAAATCGCTAGTGGTGTGGCTGGAGGCTGAGATGTGAAGGAGAGCCAAGTCCTTGCTCAATGGAGTGCAGTGAAGTTTGAGCTCCCACCTTGGCTTACAGAAGCTGAAGACACGTCCACCAGGTTATACTGAGTAATTCAACACTGTATACAAGAAAAATAGAGCCATTTCCTCCTGGATCCCTAGTCAGCAGGAGAATGTCTAGCTCATTTTTTATTCATCCAAGCCAGCTTTGAAAGCATCCCACTTTCTTGGTGAAGGATTTTGCAGCATGTTATGAAAGGACAACTAAAAATCTTGCCCATCAATTTTTTTTTTAATGTCTGTCATTCACAGCTTGACAGTCCCACAAGCTATTCCGAAAAGGGAGTTATCTATGGTGAATGGAAAATAGTAAATTCAGGCAGGAATCAGAAGTACAACACAATCCATCAGTATGTTAAGAACACAAATTGACAAAAAATATGACCCTCTGGGTTCTTAAATACACTTGCAGTAAAAACTGTCTCAGTTGTGAATTAGAGACAAAGTGATGCTTGAAATGAAACCAGAGCAAAGATGATAATGTGATGACTATAATGGATGAGTGCATGTTACACTCAAAAGCATCCCCTCTTCATGGGAGTTTCCTTCATGTTTTCTAAAAAGCCAATGTCAACAGTCCACTTGCTGCTTGCAATATATTTAAGTCCCATCAGACATAAAACAAAGATGCTCTATTCTTAATTCAGTCCCAGTAAGTTCCCCTTCAAGTTACTATAAATGTTCTTGTTATGAATGTATAATTCTCACTGGGCACATATATGCCAACCTGACTCATGGTACCTCATTTATCACCCTGTGGCTCAACTCACTGAAATGGGAGTTGGGCTGTCTACATGGGCCTATGCTTTGTAGAGCTCCAGGGAGTCTGTCAGCAACACCTGGCTACAACATTAAAAAATAGTATAGGTTATTTATGATCTGCATGCTGATAACCATGCTTCTCAACCATAATTTTGGGACAACCATCTGAAAACATTCCCTTATCAAATTTTAAGTGATAGGTTATCTTTTCTCAAGAATACATCGATGAATAGAAACCAACCCCAGTGCTGATCATCACTGCAAACGCAGTGGGTTTTCCATCACTTGGCGGATGTTTCCTAAAGTCACCCTCCCCTCTCTTAATGACATCTGCTTTCTATACTCAGGATTATGCTGCAGATTCATGCCTGTGTATTTCCAGCACTACCCATCTAGCTAAGGCCAAAGTTAAATGGCTCCAGGCACAAGTGCTCAGATTTAGTTCAGAAATGTTACTCACAAAGGGAAGAGATTAGGCCTTATCTTAAATAAAATGCTATCTTTTCATGTCTAATACTTAGCTCTTCTGTTAGGTCCCTCATGGATGAATATCCAGTTACTGACTTAACTTTGCCTCACAATCTGAAAATGGAGAGTTGAACTCTGTACAGTGGTTGCAAGAAAATCTTCAGTGTGGGGAAACCAAAAATAAACAATCAAGATAATGCATAAAAATCAGAAATAAGGTCCAGGAAAGCCAGGAAAAATGTGAATAGCAGGAAAATTTGAACATCAATTGCTTATGGGTTTTGTTGCTATCAGGCTGTACACGCACTGAGACGCTTACACCAGTCACAAGCATCATACTGCTTTAACTACAGTGATTATAAAATCAAGCTTCACTAAATCAGAGCAATGCTTGCATGCAGGAAGCATACCATCCTTCAAAGGCAAGATTCCCTTTGATGCACTGGACTTACTTTCACATGGCATATGTAATAAGGCTGAAAGGGATATGAAGAATTCACAGAACCACAGAATATCAGAGGCTGGAAGGGACCTCGAAAGAGCACCTAGTCCAATGCCCCTCCAGAAAAGGATTGCCTATACCAGATCACACAGGAACATGTACAGGTGGGTTTTGAGTATCTCCAGAGAGGGAGACTCCACAACTCCCAAGGACAGCCTGTTCCAGTGTTTTGTAGGATCACTGGTAGATTCCTCTCTAGGGCTAGGCTGTGAAAGTCTTCCCTTAGATCTGAGCAGCTGGTGTGGCTGTGGGATGATGGCTCTAGCTCAGCATAGCAGTGATACCTATCATGTGGAGCACCCAAAGCTCAGACTGTCCCAGTACTTGTGCTGTCCCCATTTCTAAAGCAGAGCTGTCAGCTGGGGTTCACATTCAATGTGCACACTTTGTCCCTGCTGCTGGAAACGTGCCATGTGCTGCAATCTCAGACTCCACATTCACACAGGGCCACCCTGTATTTCTGGGACAGAGAGAGCAAGTAGATTTTTGTTTATCTGACAAGATTGGCAGAACTACCCAAATGAGGTAGGAAAGTCTCTTGAGGCAGAAAACCTAGCACAAAAGGTCTTGCAAACCTTAGAGCATGGGAAGGGACAGAATGGAGTATTTCCTCTAAATGTGAACCCATCTGCATCAATAAATGCTGTAACATGAAATCCAGGACATTCATGAATTCTGCTTAGCAACTACTCACACAGCATTTAGTAATTCTATTAGCAAACTGCTATCAAAACAGAAAGGCAGGGCTTGGTGCTTGGGCTTTCTTCTACTCCAGGAAGACAGATGATGCAACTTCTTTGGCAAGGAGCAGCATCAAATACTGTAAATATGAGTAATGAAGGATTCACACTGTAGGGTGAATACTTGCCACTGAGCTCCTATGCTGAATTCCATCATCCATCCATCCCTTTCTCCTTCTCCAATCTTTCAGATCAGATTTTCTGCATTCAAGCATCTCCAATCTGTTTAGGATACAGCCCTATTTTAAGCTGCTCAAAATGTATGAGCAGCATGAGATTCTAGGTCTTGGGATAGTAAAACAAAAAGCTGTTGCATCAGATCTCATTGAAATATAACTGTCTCTGGAGTTTCCAATTCAGACCTACTTCATGGCTTTAATTGCATGAGGCATTTGAGAGGGCCATAAAATTAGTGGTCAGGCAAATGTATCCTTTTGGGGCAGATTTGGTGCAATCACCATTGTTCTGTGCAAGTTAAGTACAGCTTGCTTGTTTCTGGCCTCACATAGTTCTTTGGATATCATGATTTTCTTGGAAGGGAACGTCTGCTAGTGCAAACGTGTTTGGAAAGCTCATAAAAACTGGAGGTAGCTGTAGCCTGTGTATCTAGCATTTGCTAACAGTTCACTGTGGGTTTCCCTACTGTGGCAGATTTACAGGGGTTGTATTTCCATCTGGATGGGTTTGCCCATGAATAATTCTCCTCCGTCTTGCGCACCAATGTGATATTCCTACAACACCCATATATTTCTCTGTTCCAGTCCCTGCTCTGTCTCCCCAATATTTTTATTCACACAACACTGTGGCCAAGGCAACAGAAAGAAAATCCTTGAATGTGCATGTTATTTTCTGAGTCTTGTGTATGTTTTCTGTTAGGGCATTTAAGCTGGTGGTGATGATAGTTGGTGTAGTTTAAGGATGACTTGGTGCAATTATGTACCTTGGCTTTTCATCATCCACACCAGTTGGGTGAGAAACATTCAGGATAATGTCAAAACCCACACAGCATTCAGAGTATGAGAGAAAGTGCCCAGCAGGCACCTCATGGTCTGGATGATTTCAGAGTGTGCCTGCTCTGCCCTGTGGGGTGGCAAGGACCGGGGTGGTTTGGGTAGCAGCAGCCCTGTCCCTGTGGCTGGTTCTGTACCAGCGCATGTGGGAGTTAATGCATCCCTAGTCAAGGAGTGAGAAGGAGCCACTGATTTTCCCATTGGGAATCTCTGCACATAGGCAGGTAAGGGTTAGGCAGAGGCATCACGAAGGACACTGCACAGGCTGCAACTGCACCTTGTCCATGGCCTCCATCACACCACAAATTCTCTAAGGTCTCTCAATATCCAATCTAAAATCAATGGATAAAATTCAGATCTGCCAGAAAGAAATTGTCAGTTAAGCTCTGAACAGTCCTTTGGGAGAACCTATTTTTCTTGTTTCCTGATTTTGACAGTTCTTAGTAGGTTTGATTATTTTTATCCCTTGAGGTTTACCACTATAAGGCATGGGACCTGCTCACTGCCAGCATCACATCAAAGGTCTTTTTACAAGCAGGGTACTCCAGCCTGCCTGTACATCACTGCTCTGTCCTGTGTACTCTCTCCATGCCTCCATCATTCATACTGCAGTGAGGGAAGGTGAGGCTTGTTCCTGCCAAGTCACTCCTGCAAGCTTACATCTTGGGTGTCAAACTTTCTGCCCACTTTTCAAGCACAGAAGGTTAAGTAAAGTTATGGGAGAGTTAGCACCAGGGAAGTACTGCAGCTCACAAAAACTTGATACACATATGCAAACATCTATGTGCTGTGCAGAAAAGCAAGCTCCTCTGATCTTTCTCACCAAATGGCAAGATGTTAATCCATTCATTTTCAACAAAGAGTGTAGGAAATGTGCTCATGGTAGTAGATAAAACAATCTCTAAGCATGTATGAGCATTTGGGAAAGCTTATGTAATGTTTCCATTGCAAAGCAAATACATACTTACAGTTTCATTTCCAAAATGTCACCAAGAATATCATCGCTTGCAAATGTTTCTAGGGAGAAGGTTGCCAAATTGCTAAGTATATTCTGGGCTTCAAATAGACATTTTGCACCATTTCTTTTCCACCCTGACAAATCTTTTCTTAGCCTTTTGCAGAAGCTTGGAGACCTGCCGGGGGAAGGCATCCCACTGCATTGGGTGCTGTGCAGCAGTAACTGAAAACTCACCTTCCAGTTTTATAGCTGTGGGCACTGTGCCAGGGAGACCCTACAACTCTGCTAGTTCTACGCTTGCCACCAACTCCCCGCAGGACTGGCACCATGGTGGAAAGAGGGGAAACCAGGACACAACCTAGAGGATAGGAGCAGAGGGCTGAAAGAACCTGTGAGAGCACTGGGACAAGGTGTTGTCACTACCCAGCTTGTGTGAAGGTCCAAAGGTGAAAAAAATCAGCTGACATAATGATTTTTCAAGACACAGGATTAAAAAATTTAGAAGGTTTTCTATATGTTGGTTTGTCTTAGTGACATATGGCCATCTGTCTGCAAATCAGTGCAGATACCAAGTATGCATCATTTCAAGGTTTCTACACTTCAGCTGAAAGACCATAAATATAGTGAAGATGAAACGCGACAACTCATCACGTGTTAACACACAGAATGCATACAAACCTCTGTCTTCACCATCCATTTCTTTCCAAAGGATATTACAGGCAGCCTGCTGGGCTTTCTGAGACTGGACACAGAGGCATGATGTTAACCAAAGAGATATATACTAGTGGTTATAGAAGTCTGTGGCTCTTTTTTTTTTTTTTTTCCCCCCATTTTTTTTTTACTGGTTAGGCACAGGGCAGGAAGAAAAAGTTAACAGATCCAGAAAATCCTAGTACAGGCAGAAGCACTCACACTGCGTCCAATACTGCACTGAGAGTGCAATGAGAGGGCAGATGTCTACATCAATCTCAACAAAGAGACTGCTGAAGCGCTATTACATGGACATGCTGGGCTACATAACATGGAACTGAATTAATCATTTACTGATATTTCAGTTGTATACAGCAATAGCAGCCACCACCAAGTTAAGGAAGTAGCATGTGCATTTCTGCTTCCAGGAGGAGAACCAGCCAGAGTTCTCCAGATGAAAAACAACCTTGTTAAAGCTGGTTCAATTCCTAATTCAGTTCATCACAGGAATGTAAAAAACTCTTCTCGCAGAAGGAAAGCAGTAGATACGAAAAGCTGCACATGAGATGGCAGACCTCTCTCTGCTTTTTCAGTGATCAGCATGGGAGAAAATGCATGTAAAGCCTGTGACAGCTGCAACAGTTGGAAATAAAAATAACCTTCACAAACTGTATAATGACAGGACTATACAGAACCTCTTGGGCAATCAGAAGCAGCCCTTTGCTGTTGAAGACAACACATTTAATGAGAGTATACAATAACATACAAATATGACAGTCATATCAAACTGCCACTGTTCATGGAGCTATGCCTTCCACTCCTGCCTGGTAGGGCTCCTTCACGACCTGCTCTTCTTATGATCACAATAATCAGTATACTTTCTCCCATTCTCCAGTTCAGATTTATAGCCTATTTACACTCAATTGTCCTTGAGCCAATGCCATCCATTAATCATAGAATCAACCAGGTTGGAAGAGACCTCCAAGATCATCCAGTCTAACCTATCACCCAGCCCTACCCAATCAACTAGACCATGGCACTAAGTGTCTCTTTCAGTCTTTTCTTTAGCACCTCCAGGGATGGTGACTCCACCAATTCCCTGGGCAGCCCATTCTAATGGCAAATCACTCTCTCTGTGAAGATCTTCCTTCTAAAATCCAGTCTATACCTCCCCTGGCACAACTTTAGACTGTGTCACCTCGTTCTGTTGCTGGTTGCCTGGCAGAAGAGATCAACTCCCGCCTGGCTACAACCTCATTTCAGGAGCTGAACCACAGGTTCGTCCTTGTTATTCATGGTTTTCTGGAACACAATAACACCTCCTAAGCCTTCTCTGGATTGCCCCAGCACACTTGGAAGCCTGTGTCGTCACGGCCACCTTTACCTGGTGCCAGGAACCACTGCACCCGTACCTCCACCCGGTCCGCTGCTTGCTCCTCAAATGGGGACCATGCAGGGAGGGCTCTGGAGAGGACCGTGAGTGGTGTTCACCTGCCTTCTGCAGGGAGGTAGTGGGGAAGGATCATGCTGAGGCAGTGCTGGGGTCACTCAACACTGCCAAAATCTGAGAGCCGGCAACGCTCACCTCAGCCGCGGGACCCCACAACAGCCAACCCTGAAATCACGCAGAGACCCGGCGCCCTGCTGTTCCCCGCCAGCATACAGCTCGTGTCCGCGTCCGCGCCCCGACCCCGCCGGTCCCGCTGAGCGCGACCCCACCACCGCTGCAGCGCGCGCAGGCGCAGGATGAGACCGCACTCCCCTCCGGCAAGAGCCCACTACCCTCCACCAACCCCGACTGCTGCGGCGGCGCACGCGCTTGGCGTGAATGCCCCGCCCACGGAGTGGGCGCGGATCTGCGGGAGGGGGCGTGGCCTCGCAAGAGGATCTCCTGGCCTGGGCGTGCNCAAGAAGGTGAGGCCCCCCTCCCTGGATACCCCACGGGAAGGAACCCTCCAGCCCCCCGCGGATCAACGCTTCCCACCGGACACCTCACAGTCTCGGCTCCTCCGCCGCCGTCTTCGGGGCAGCTGACTGGGGAAGAGCTGCCGGGGTAGCTGGGGCTGGGGNGCGGAGGCGTGGCCGTAGGGGGTGTGGCGCGGCGCGGCGCGGCGCGCCCTGTCCATGGTGCGGGCGGCGGCGCGGGTGTCCCCGCGGCGGCAGGGCGGCGGCGTGGGGCTGCATGGACGTGATGTCCCCGCAACAGGAGCACCTCGGGCCGAGCCGCTCGTCCTCGGTGAGCGGCGAGGGCAGGG
>VWZE01019674.1:415347-484300 GCA_013396675.1 Eubucco bourcierii
GGTAGCTGGGGCTGGGGACGTCCGCAGGAAGGGGTCGCCCCGGGGAGTCGAGGCTGCGACGATGCCAAGTAGAGCTCACGGGGCTCTGCCGTGTGGATAACTCGGGGACCTAAAGGGAGTTTTTGTGCGAATAACCCGGGAGCAAAGGGAGGCTCTTGCCTGGGTGTCCGGGGTAGGTAAGGAGCGCTGCAGGGTAGGTGTCCCGGGTAGCTAGGGAAGGGTTTTCTGGGTGGTAGTCAGTGAAACCAAAGGGATGTGGTGCTTGGATTTCCCGGTGAGATGGAGAGGTTTGCTGCATGAATGTATTGCGGAGATACGGGGGGTTTGCTGCATGGATGTCCTGGGGAGACCTAAAGGGGCGATTTGCTGGATGGATGTCTGAAGGTATTGCTGGGTGGGTATCAGAGAAGGCTGTGGAGGAGGTTTGCAGAACGATTATCCAGGGGCGCTGAGAGGGATTTGCTGCATGTGTGTCTGTGGGGAGCAAGGGAAGGGTTTGCTGGAGCTGAGGGGCTTTGCTGGTTTCTCTGGCACGTGCTTTGAACAAGAGCAATGTAAGAGCAGCTTCCCGAAGAAGCTCCTCGCGTTCTTTAAGTACATCACAATTGAAGAGCGGTATTCCGTCTTCAAATCTGGTTGTAAATCCGCTTCATGTCTCAAATTGCTTTTCATCATCTGACACGATCAAGTGCAAGATGCTCATTTCTGTGTATTGCCAAGTACATTTTTCTGCCTCATATTCAGCTGTAACAAATGAGCTGTAATAACCACATTCTTCCCACTGTGTAAAACAGCAACTCTTCTCCCCCCCACCCCACCACCCCCATTGGCTTATCAAGTGCTATAGTGTTTTTCTACCCAAAGTAATGCTGATACCTTTCCACCTTACCAATTTTGCCTCACAATGATATTTAAATTTATGCATTGCCTTTTCTTTAGAGGTGCACAGTGCTGCTGACTGCCAAAAAGGCTGGCAGGATTAAAATGACTGGCCAGGTTATGGTATGCTTTACTTAAATCTATTTGGTGACATGAATTTAGGATATGTGGTACTGGTGGGTGAGTTTGTATCCAGTCTTGCTGCTGGTTAGGGATTTGCCGACTGTGCCACAGTGGTGTGAGAAGGAACCCCGACCCTCCTCTTCAGACTGGGGAGCAATGTTTTTCATTTCTATAGCATGTGTCCATGTGTACTGTGTCCTCACTAAGGCACGTAGTGCCCCAGTCTGACCACAACCCTGGGGACCTCATCTCATGGCAACTGCTGCCAGTGGTGAAATGGTTGCCTTGGAGAGGGTTTGGCCATGATTTCTATCACAATGCCGCAGTTAATAACTGATCAGTTTCTGAAGAAACAGTGTGATACACCTGCATGGAGTGGTGGAGTACCTTCTGCTGCCTAGGTGGACAAAGTAATGGAGTACATACTCACTGCAATCTAACTTGAGATGGCTGAAAATATGGCTTAGATTTTTCTTTTATAATTTCTTTCATTCTTGCTGAAGACGGAGTATCATGTGCCTTCCAACCTGCCAGAACTGAGATGCCAGGTACCTCCCTTAAGTGAGAAGGGATGCTCAAGTACTATGAAGATGAACACTATTTTCTTACAAGTTCTAATTACTGATTCTACATTTTGAAGGCACATAGTAAGGGTAGCACTTGTGTTTCCTGTTCGTGCTCCAAAGAGCCCACAGTTGACAGAACACAGACCTTGTTTTGCCAGCACTGTCACGGAAGTGGGGATATTACATATTATGGATCTTGGTAATTCTGTTGGAATTCCTCAGTGTGGAAGCATGTGCAGCAGGGGTACAGATAGAAATACTTTGCAGAGAAGCAGCTTGGGACCCTGGCTTGGCCATACAGCATATGGCAGCTTTTCATACCACCCACAGTCAACATAGACAGCAACCAACATCCAGCCAACCGCACAACTGCTTTTGTCCACAGTCTTGGTGCTCCCTTGAGTCCGCTTGCATGCCATCTCTTTGTGCCTGTCTGGAGAAGATTCTTTCCTTTATGCATGTACAGCAGTAGTCTAGATGTAATTGTGCTTGAAACTGGACCTCAATGACAGTTTGGAGATTTTTTTTTTTTACTACTTGGGTCCCATGGACTATATACACCTCTGTTTTGTCTTCCAGTCATTGCCAAAGCGTTGTATTTTTTTCACAATACAGACATTCTTCTTTACTACTGGGGGGATTACACTGCTTGTATTGCTTAAATGGAAAAATATGTTGGCAAGAAGTCAGTTTTGATACTGGTGACACAACATGTCAAGTTGAACAATTTTGTTTCAAATACGTATTTAACATAAATCATTTTGCTTTCTGGCACAAATACCCCCAGATATGGGATGCTGACCACTGAGCCTTTGCCAGGTTCTTTTCTTTAGCTCTTTGTGCAGGGATGGGAATGACAGGAGACATCAATATGATGCTA
Source organism: Eubucco bourcierii (assembly GCA_013396675.1). Taxonomy (NCBI): domain Eukaryota; kingdom Metazoa; phylum Chordata; class Aves; order Piciformes; family Ramphastidae; genus Eubucco; species Eubucco bourcierii. Next base: position 417,796 of record VWZE01019674.1, read on the forward strand.
AGTCAAATCCATTTAACATAGTAGACTGATATGCTGGCCTTGTGTTACATCTGCACAGAAGCAAGGTAAATTTAGAACAAAGAACTGCCAGTAGTCTGTATCAAAACAACCAACTTTCCCATCACACATACTGTTCAGTTTTCTTCTAAAATCATCCAGGCCCCAACAAACCTTCCTTTTTATTATTGTGACTCTACCTTTCTCAGACTAAATTTCTTTAGCTGAGATTTGCTACATTGTTCTGGGGTTGTCTGAACCCCTATTTCATCTTCTTCTTGGCCAAAGGATCACATGCATGATCACGTCATAGGACCAAGAGTCTGAAATTGTGTAGGACTTCTTTATGTATTTTGTGTGACCGTTTAAAATTATTTCCCGGAAACATTTCCCTTAATTTTCTTGGTGTGCAGAGCGGTTTGAACTACTAACTTACCTCACAGACACTGGGAGGTTCTCTCTGTTAAATGCTTACCAGATATTCAAGACATCCTGCTAAAAGGTGACATTGAAATGCAGTGTTTCAGCTAATGCTTTTTTGAAAAATCTGGACCAGATTCACTCCATGGCTGGACTTACTGGAGCCACTGGACTATGTGTGGTTGACCTACAGAGAAATTTTGTACTGACTGCTTAGTTTAGCAACCAGTACCAGTAAATTGATGCAACTCTGAAGTGGATTGAAGTAACATGAGTAAGAGTGATTACACTGATGGAGCTTATTTCTATGAATTTATCAAAACAAACAATGCAGCAGAGACATCTTTTATGCCAGTGTAACTGTCAGCAATAGCAGCTGTGGTCATTTAATTGTATTTATAAGTTCCTGGTGTTTTACTTCACCCTTCTTAGAGGGACTGGATTCCAACCCTGAATATTTTACACAAGGCAATGTTTGGTAACACAAGGAGTCACTCTTAGGATTTTTTCTTGCTACCTCCTTGAAGATTTCAAGTAACTACTTATAATGCTTCAGAGGCTTAGCAATTTTTAATATTTACTCATACAATGTGTGCAAAAAATTAACCATTTATGCTTTGAGACTTGAAATATGGTATCCCATCAGTATAAAAATACGTTTCTTTGTGATTCCAGCAACAGTTTATTGGCAGGGAAAGGAGGAGACTTAAAGTGTTCCCCAGCAGTACACTAAACAGATAAAATTCAAACAAAGTAGCAGCACTGAAAGAGTAAAAGTAGTCGTATATAATCACAAAATCACAGAAACATTTTGGTTATAAAACACCCTCAGGATCACCAAGTCCAACTGATGTCCCTACTCTACAGGGTTCACCCCTAAACCATATCCCCAAGCACCACATCCAAATGACTTTTAAACATATGTTGGTGACTCAGCCACCTCCCTGGGCATCCCATTCCAGTGCCATTACTGGTTGTCTTACTCTACAAAGATTCATTGTGTATTTGCCCTTATGTGTATGTTTTTTAACATAAAGCACAATGAGCAAAGATTTCTTCTTCCTCCCAGTCTCTGTCCTGTTTACTGTGATCTTGGCTGAGGATCCAGTGGGTTGCTTCCAAAATCACACCTGTAAGTGCCAGGAATCTTGGCTGTTCAGGAACAATTCTGTCACTGTTCAGTAAAGTGATGGACAGTTCCTGTCATCCCACAGACATATGCTGTAGAAATTTTATGAATTTCAGAATTTATGAAATTTATGAATTTATAAAACTGATGAATCCTGAAAATGCCCCTATTTTAATGAAATCATCCACATGATGGTGTCTTTAGGTTGAAATCCCCTTGGCAGGCAGTGCTGGCTGTTGTGATATACCTCCTAGTGCTGCTTTAACTATGAACTAGCATTAGCAATGCTTCCTCTGTCTGTCCTCAAGTGAAATTGTAAATTATGCATGAAGCAATGTGTTCTAGTTCTTGAGTTTCCTAATCTTGGTTTGTTGTGTTTTTTGGGGTGGTGTTTGTTTTTTCTGTCCATGTGAGATCTAATACCCAAGAACTGCATATACCGGATTGTTGCCTGTTTACTTAATGCTTCTTGAAGTATCCGTGTGGAGTGGGGAGAATCTCCTCTCTGTGTCACCTGTAAGCTGCTTCTGAGAGAGCCTTGCTGTGCAGAAACTGGGGCAGAATTGTATCCATGTGTTAACCTTCCTGCTTTGTCATGTTTCATCAAAGCCACCACCACCAGAGTCGCTAGTCTGAGCACTGTGGGTGCAGTGTAGCTGACAGTAGGACTCAGGCGAAATATTCAATGCTCCATTATTCCATAGATTTAGTAGTCTTCCAAATCTCCATCTTCTGATGTAGATGGGTGAGATTTTTGGAACACATCTGTATCAGTGCTTCCAAAAATTTGTAACTTTTGGGAGGTGATAGAACACCTTTTGCTCCCAGTTGCAGTCATCCATTTTTCTGTCTACTCTGAGATGGTCTCTGAGTGTCTGTTTTTGCTGTGCTACTCTTCCATGGTAATGTGCTTTTGCATCCATTGTATTGATAGCTTTTTCCTCCTGTGCCCCTACAATTGTTTTCTCCTTGGTTATCTATCAAAAAATGTCTTTCTTTTTAGTAAAGTCCTTATAAGTAAAAGTATTCTGCCAGCACAAACAGAAGTACATAGTTTTGTCACCTGCTCAGCCTTATATTAAATGTGCTCTCTGTGGGACCTAGACATCTCTGCTGCCTGAGCCAGCAGTTCAGATGCAGTCATCTTCTCACCCTGTTTATAAAGGCTCAGGAATGTTACAGGTCAGTATAGGGCCATTTCTTGCTTTACCAAAGTATGAGATTCTTGTTATTTCTGGTATTTTTAGACAACCATACCCTGTAAGTCTAACAAATACTGGGTTATAGCAAGTAGGAAAAAAATTATTTATTGCCTCTCCTAAGTAGCCCAGTGGTACAGGGGGAAAGAGTAATGCCCAGTGGTCCTGGAAAATTAACTGCTAGGTGCTGAGAATCGTTTTGACTTCTTGATTGTTAGGCAGTTAATTGAACTTTGCTTTATGGATTTTGCTAAATGATTCTGTTCTCTGTTTTGGTTCATACCTGGCTAAACCAGAAATGTGTGCCACAGATAGGTTTTGTTGTACAGAACAGAAAAAGAATTTTCCTGGGTAAAATGCCCCACTAGGGTTGGAGTTAAGGTTAATTTAAATGCTTTCAGACAGTAGACTTTGTTAAAACCAGACTTCCTTTCATTAGAAAAACAAGGCAGTGAGAGGGAGCGCTTAGCGATTTGAGTGCAATTCTCAGCTCAAGGTATCAGCACATCTGAGTGTTGTCCCTATCACCCAGTTAAATGACCCAGGCAGATGTCCCTGCCTTGACCCACTTCTGGAGCCAGGAGACTGAAATCCTTTCATCTCTGGGGAGACTTTTTCAGGGGTGTCTGCACATTGCTAAGGAGATACTTCTGCTGTGTTCACCTGTCAGTCAGGAAATTAATACATTTTTCTACCATTCCTTATATGAATCTCTTAAATAGACATCGAGTAATTTCATCTTTTCTTCCTGAACTCAAACCACTTTGTGAGAAGACAATCATTCCCCATGTTACTGAGTTCACAAATTTGTCTTTTCCCTGTCCTTTGTCAGACAGCAGGGAGAGGGTTGATCTGATTAATTCCATTTTCTTAGGTTTTTTTTAGCAGTCAGTAGAGAAAAACAGCACTTACAGGACAAGATGAACTGTATGCTAAATGTATCCTTTTCTCCCTGATGACTTCAAAAAGGAACACAGAGACAATATCTCAGGTATGCAAGTCTGAGACTGGGTGACAGAGATCCTCCTGCATGTCTCTGACCATTTTATCAGTCAGGCACCATAAGCAGTGTGCTTCTGGGGAATCACTGTGCACAGCCCTTGCATTAGGCTACCTACTCTGACCTCCCACACCTTTGCAGTGGGATAGCAACCTACTGTGTGCATCTTCTCTTCTCTAGATACTTGTAAAATACTATCCATGTTGTACATCTGCTACTTATTTGACAAGAGAAATAGTAAATACCACATTTTTTCCCACACACATTCCTTATGTAATTCATGCTCTACTATTTCCTTTCTAAGCATGATCTAGATAAGCGACATACATAAAGTCCAAGAGATTGCTTCATCTTCAGTTACAGTTTCTTGGAGGACATCATGCAGGTGCTGTTCTGTGTTACTTTTTCCACAGAATGGTGGTTATTGTAATAATTTGTCAATATATCAATTTCCATACATTCCATAATTCTATGCCATTTCAACTGTGAGAAAAAATTTAATTGAATGCTGACAATCAGCAATAGATTTTTCCTCCAGCTGCTGACTTGTAAGATACTTGTGAAAGTTTTACTGTCATCCATAGGGATTCTGATTCCTGAGGAGAGACAGAATATTTTCAGAGATGGTTTACAAGGTTACTGTCCTCAGCATGGTGGGCTGATCTGCTCATAAACCACCTACAATCACAGTTTACAAAACAGTGTTTCAGAGGGTAGGTCTGATCATTATCTACTGTAAATTCATTCTTTTGAAATCTATAACCTTATGTCTGTTTATAACAGATGAGAAATTAGCCAAATACTTAAGTGTACCACCAGTCCAACAACTGAAAAGGCAAAAGTTTTTGTTTCTGTTAAAAAAGGAGTCAAGACAACCACCCCCAAAAATGCAGAAAGTATGAAGTTAAACCTGAATCGGAGGGAAGATGGGCAAAAACTGAAGCTTTTGAATGTGAGGAAGGCAAAAATAACTAGTTGATCCTGACTGATACAAGATCTATGCATCTGGCACACTGTAAACACTCATTATGGATACTATTTTATGATACATTTCACGTGGGTGTGACTCAGAAAGCAAATATGAGGATTTCTCTTTGTTGACCTCTCTAATATTTACATGAGAAAAATGGGAGGTTATGATGTGGGACACATGTTGGGAAATGCTTTTCTGTGTCCCATGGTTAGATAATTGGTCATTGCATCTCCTTTTGCTCCCAAACATCTGCTTTCACTACAGCTGTCCAGGATGTATCTCCTTTTCTCTCCATTGCCAGGGTGACATTTCTGCACATGTAAATGAAGAGTGAAACTGAGGAGATCAAGCATCTGGGTCCAGCTTAGCCAAAAATTGTTTTGTTGTTTTCTTTCTCAAAGCAAATCAATTCCAGTTATCATGATGGTCATTTATTTTTTCTTCCTGAGCTCTACACATAGCAGAAATAAGAAACCCCAAACCATCAACAAACACATTTATATTTGTAGTTAGTGTCTCTGTGTAATGTTTGCACACAGACAGGTGACCTGACTCGTTTCACTTCTACTCTGAAAATTTTCCTTTTCCAAATCTCATCAGCAATCTGTTTAGGTTTTAAGGCTCTTTTTAAATAAGTTTTGCTGAACAGATTAGTTCTGTATTAAGGAGCTGCCTGAAGAGGCTGTGGAATCTCGTTCTTCAAGATGAACTGGAGGCAGTCTGGAGCATCCTACTTGACTGGGTCCTGCAGTCAGCTGGTCCACAGAGGCTGAACCAGAAACCTCATGGTGTCCCCACCAACTTGAATTTTTCTATGGCTCTGCCAGTCATTTGAGCTCCCATAGTCCTAATCTTTACCTTGGTCCTCAGATATTTAAGTTGACAGGAATTTCATTGCCACAGACACTATTCGGTGTTGTTAAACCAAGTATGAAAAAATTTGCCATAGTTGAGATTATAAAGTGCTGCATTTTTTAAATTGCTTGTCAGACCTGAGAAGCCAAAGGATTTAAGACTTCTTTGAAAACATAACCAAACCTCCACTGTGTTCACAGGAGCTGAGATGCTCTAGTTCTACCCACCCCCTGAAAACCATCAGCCTAATAATTAGGCTTGCAGTAAATTTCCAGTTGGTAGTGGATGCCTTATATAAACTCCTACAAAAAACTACTGGTTGGAGGAAATCTGTGACTTGTCTTCTGTAGAATGTTAGACTGCATTGTTACACAGGTCTATTTTTGCTTTCATGTTTGTAGATATGGTGCTTTTAAAACACTAAAAAAACTTCATAGGTTTGCTAGAAGTGAGACAAGCTGATTGCTTTCACTAGAAAAATGTAGCAAACTATTTTCTTTCCTTTTTTTTTTTTTTTCTCAAAACTAGCAAAAGTGGGCATCTATGTTGTTAGTCATCTTTTATATTATTATCCAGTTATTTCTGGTAGAAGACAGTTAAGTGTTCCCAGGCTTAATTTATCAGTTCTTGATATGGTTAATTTTTTAAGAAATAAAGAAAGAGGAAGGAAAGGATAATTTTTAAAGGTGAATTGAAGTTACAGTTGAATTTATAACAATTGCTGTGCAGTAGCTGTAACTGACTATCTGACAAGACAAACAAGCATTCTCTAACTAAAGAGGTGAACCAAATAAATGACATAAGAAAGGCACTGCAATGAGTAAAATAAATGCACTTGTCTGAAGCACATGGTACTGTGGAGTGCCCTTTCTCTGAGGGGAGCATGCTGTGCACCTGCCCGAATAAACTATGTGCCACGTACATACATTGGCAGAAGAATCATTTTTTCCCTAACATATCCATTCCTGGTAGTCAGTGGCTGGTTTTAGTAAAAAGGAAGAAAGTCTGGCTTTGCTGTTAGCTGAGAGCAGAGGCTTCATGACTGTCAAAGGTTCACGTCTATGACTGCCCTCAACAGTTACTCATAACTGTCAAAGTTTCACCTCTCTGACTTCTTTCAACAGTTACCAGGCTGGTTTGATGGACTGCTCCAGCACTGGATGCTTTCCTGTCAGGGTTTCAGGGGGAGTTCATCCCCAGTCCTTTTGTTCACCAGTTGATTCTGAAAAAATATTTGAGCTAAATAAGGTAACAACCACCCTACTGGTGGAGGGTCAATGGGAGGAGAGGTCATGCACCTTGGCAACAGGCTGCACAACCAGTTCTAAAGAATAGCTCCAAAGTTAAGGCCAGGACTACTTACTCCTGCTTCTGGCTGTAGGTGGGAGAGGTTACAGTGATGAATACACTTGTGTTCTGAGAAATATTTAGAAATTTCTACCTTCAGGAAAAACAGTCTTGTTTATTTGTTCAGTATTTTTATGGTAATACTAAACTTCAGTCAGTGGGAATCCATGCTCCCTTGCTGGCTACTGACATTTTCATCTCTTCCCTGTGCTTTGTCTTTTTTTGTTCTTGTTTTGGTTTGGATTTTATTTGTTTGTTTGTTGGTTTGGTTGGTTTTGGTTTGGTTTTTGTTGGGTTTTTTTTGTTTGGTTGGTTTTTTGCTTGTTTTAAGTTTCCTGCTACATTCTCTGTCTCCTTTTCCCCATTCACTTCCTAGTTCTGTGCTCAGAACTGTCCTTTCTCTCTCTCACTTTCATATTTTGTTGCATACACAGTCAGGATGAAAAAAAAAATTCATTTTTGACTACTGTAATGTAGTAAGATGTATGGACTGTAAGATGTAATGCTCTACCTAGATTAGCAGGGAAGGAAAATGCCCTCATCTCTGAAGAGCTGTAAAAAAACAGGTAGCTTGTAATGGTTTGAGAGTTACCTCCACACTCTATGAAATCACCCAGACTAGACTCATCTGGATGGAAATTAAGGACTGAAGCTATATTTACAGCTTAGCACAATGTACAAGCAGATATATACACTATATATATGAATATTTACAGACATATACAGAAATATACAAGTTAAAGGTAATACAGAAATACAGTACCCCTCCCAGAAATCAGAGTCCCCAGGAGTGGCTCTCAAACACCCTTCTTTCCGCCGCACTCCTTATGCCAGGGTCTGCAAGGTGAGTTTGGAGGATTGGCAAGGGGGGTCAGAAGCAGAGTGATTAGTTGTGTTACACAACAGAGAGGCCAGAAGACACACAGCTCTCAGAGAGAGACTCCCTGTCTTATCTGTGTTTGTGTCCTTGTTTTTTATACATCTCAGCAAGCTTATGAGTGAAGTAGACATCACCATAGTTTTCTTTTCACAACCTATAATCTACTTTTTTTTTCATTAAAATATTCCAATTAGCCTCAAACCAGCACATAGCCCTATGTAGCATGTATGGTTAGGTGGGCAAAATCCAAAGCTTAATTTATGGTCAATGGCAGACCTGACACAGAAGTGTATGAAGCACTTGAAATTTGAATCGCTATCTGAATATTTGATAAATCTAAAGCACAGTAGATTATTAGGGGGCAAAAAGTGGTTGAGAACAAGCTCTAGGTATTTATTTTATGTGTTCAGTACACCTCAGCTATCTGTGTATAGACCCTAATTATCAGCTTTCCTTTATCACTAGCTTTCTGGTTGAGCTCTTGTTTTTCTCAGTATGTGATACTTTGCAACCATTTTCCCTCTCCAGGGTTTCTGACTGCAATAACTCAGCTTTTTTCCTGTGGTCTGAAACCGGAGTCCGGCTGTGATGATTCTGTATGAGTGCAGTATTGTTCAGAGTTTCACTTACTATTTCATTTTGTTTCTCTTTTCAAACAGAAAATGAAGAGTTTGGCCCAAAGACGTCAGTCTGCACCATCTTTGATCTTTGTCAAAGCACTTAACAGATCTAGATCAGTCTCCAGGTGAGTCAACATCTTCTGTCTGCACTGTTCTGCTGTTTCTCAGTCTAATTCTTGAAATATTGTTGAGCTGGTTGTCAAACACAGTTCAGGCTGCTTGGTAGCTGTACAGCTATAAAGGGTGCTGAAAAATGTAACAGACCCAGGCCAGACACTGTCTGATCTGCTAGAGGGGGTTTCCCCAGTGCTAACACACTAAAGCATCTACACCCATATGGCAAGCAGAGCTGCTCTGTAGGTTTGGTTTGAACTTAAGGAGAAGCTTCTTTACTTTGAGGGTAATGGAGCATTGGAAGAGGCTGCTCCGAAAGGTTGTGTAGTCTCCTTCTCTGGAGACTTTCAAAACCCACCTGAACATGTCTCCTTTACGCTGCTCTCATGAGACTCCACCTGGAATACTGTGTACAGTTCTGGACCCCCCAACACAAGAAGGACATTGAACTGTTGGAGTAAGTCCAGAGAAGGGCCATGAAGGTGATCAGAGGGCTGGAGCAGCTCTGCTATGAGGACAGACTACGAGAGTTGGGGCTCTTCAGCCTGGAGAAGAGGCTTCAAGGACACCTTGTAGTAGCCTTTCAATATCTGAAGGAGGCCTACAGGAAGGCTGGGGAGGGACTATTCACAAGGTCTTGTAATGACAGTATGAGGAGTAATGGGTTTAAACTGGAAGAGGGGAGATTTAAACTAGATGTTAGGAAGAAGTTCTTTATAGTGAGGTTGGTGAAACACTGGAACAGGTCACCCAGGGAGGTCGGTGATGCTCTGTCCCTGGAGGTGTTCAAGGCTGGGTTGGATGAGGCCTTGAGCAACCTGTTCTAGTGGGAGATGTCCCTGACTATGGCAAGGTGGGGTCGGAACTGGATGATCTTTGAAGTCCCTTCCAACCTAAACCATTCTATGATTCTATAACCCGATCTAGGCATACCTTCATTAGCAGGGGGGCTGGACTAGCTGATCTCTGGAGGTCCTTTCTAGCCTCTGCTGTTTTGTGATTCTATGGTTCAACTAGCAGTCAGATATGCAGCATTTGGGCTGCTCAGTTCTAATTAATCTGTGGCTAGTTCTGATTGCCTGCTGTGAAGACAGCATGTTCTGAAGAAGGTAAATGTTTCCTACTTTTTGCCTCGTACACTTCACAGTGTCACAGTATCACCAAGGTTGGAAGAGACCTCAAAGATCATCAAGTCCAACCCATTACCACAGACCTCAAGATTAGACCGTGGCACCAAGTGCCATGTCCAAACCCACCTTGAACACCTCCAGGGACAGTGACTCCACCACCTCCCTGGGCAGCCCATTCCAGTAGCCAATGACTCTCTCAGTGAAGAACTTTCTCCTCACCTTGAGCCTAAACTTCCCCTGGCATAACTTGAGACTGTGTCCTCTTGTTCTGTCACTGGTTGCCTGAGAGAAGAAGGTAACCTTCCCCTGGCTACAACCACCCTTCAGGTAGTTGTAGACAGCAATAAGGTCCCCCCTGAGCCTCCTCTTCTCCAGGCTAACCAATCCCAGCTCCCTCAGCCTCTCTTCATAGGGCTTGTACTCGAGGCCTCTCCCCAGCCTCGTTGCCCTTCTCTGGACACGCTCAAGCACCTCAATGTCCTTCTTAAATTGAGGTGCCCAGAACTGGACACAGTACTCAAGGTGTGGCCTAACCAGTGCAGAGTACAGGGGGAGAATGACACCTGTACTTACGTGATGCCATGCGTAATTCAGAAATGGTTGCTGTGGAATTGCAGTGTTTAATTTGAACTAAGCTTCTGTCATGAACTGCTGCATAGTACAAACTCTGTGTGGCTCTGTAAGCACCTTCTGGTTTAGGAGAAGGCTGCAGGGCAGGTTCTGATGGTCACAACCTTCTCCCAGGCAGCATTAGCAGCTTGCAAGGCTATGTATGTGGGGGTGTGTTGGTGTGAAGCATTCAGCACTTTTTCTCATCTTCTGCCAGGATCAGCTGTTCTGTACCAACCTCAACCTAAAACTACCATAGAAATGGGAGTTTCTATGGAGCTAGTCCTCTGGCAGCCCCAGCCCTGACCTGCCATTTGAACCACTCCACATACATAACTTTTGTCTTCCTGCCCTACAGTTCATTAGACTTTAAACTTCCAAAACTTAAGTGTTTATCGAGAAGAGAACCATCTGGTAGGCTGTGGATGCTTCCAGCTGAGTGGAGCTCATTATGAAGAAACGTTATTGAGGGGAATTAAAATATTGCTTTGTAAGGAATAATTTTTCCTACTATGTGGTGTGTTAAAAAAATCAGTACATGAATTTTAGGTGGTTTTTTTTGTGCTCAGTCGAACTAATACCTCATCTCATATTTGTCATCATGCAGAATTCCACAGTATTTCAGAAATAAGTGAAAGTATTCTGTGAAAACATGAGTTTCAAAATAGGAAAGGAAAATGAGTTGAAACTACTTGCAGGTCTTTTTGCTGACTATGACATAAAAGAGGAAACAGAAATTAATTCCTACAGGCGTACCTTTTTGAGTAGTCTCGTGGCATGAGCCTAGGACTGAGAGCCAGCAAGATGTGTTCTGGTTCTGTGTGTGAAATTTCTTCTGTGGCCTCTCTTTGACTTTGTTTCCAGGTGTTTAGAATAAGCTGAACAGATATTTTGTAACCACTTCACGGGAATACTAAAATAGTTTGGATTGTGTGTACTGTTGTATTCTCCATTGTATTTGTTGCTATGTTCATAACTGTGATACAAACTTCTGGGCATAGGTGACATAACATAGGTTGTGAAACTATGAACTATGGCTATGGGGAGTAGCAGTAAGTGCAGAGTATGGAAGATGAGAGATGTGATCTTTCCACCCTTGGACTTCAGGGTTTCCTGCAGATTATGTACTTATGTCTTCCCTTCAATCTGTTTTAACTGTTGTTGATAGATATTAAGAGAATAAACTATATTTGGTGCTTATGTTTTAGTCTTCTGTCATTTGCCTGCTAGGGTTCAGACATGAAGATTTTTCTGCTATTTTACTTTTGTTTGTTTGTCGTGTTGCTTGCTCTGTAAGTATCAGAAATTGGACATAGCTGGAGAGCCAGTGAGTGGAAGGAAACACACTCAGTATGTATATTTTCACCTAAGAATTTTATGCTTTCTTAAGTGTAAATATGTCTGCTTGTATAACCCAGATCAGAATTATTTCCAGATTTGATTTGTAGAAAGATTTTCTTTTGTAAAACCAGTTGGCAGAAACTTAGTGTTGGAGAGGCCTGAAGGAATACTTTACCTTGTTCTGCAGTTAAAGGCAATGCTTCCCCTATTCAATGGACCCTGCCACTTTCACAGCTAATGGATACTGCTTCAGTCACTTCTGTCCTCTGCCTGGGGAGTGCAACACTTTATTTGTCCCTGATTTGAACTGAAGTCTGAGGCCTTGGTGAAAGGTATTGGATGAAGTCTGAGGACCCTGGAGCTAGAGCAGGTGACTTTGTAGGTTCAGTGTCTATCAGTGGGAAGGTAGCACTTTGGATGGTGTTAGTTATTGTTCACAGGAGCAGTAATTCTCACCTGTGCCAGACTTCCTTGTTTGTCTGTGCAAAACAAGGCATTCCTCTTCATCACCAAACTGATGGATGAGTCTGGACTTTCCACTTGGTTTCTCGTGTGAGTGCTTAACTCTTGTGAAGTGCTTTCTCTTAAGACAAGCTGAAGAGCAACAAAATGACTTCTCGTGTGTTTTAATCTTCTCCAAATGTTTTGTCTCAGACCTGTCTCAGCTCTTAGTTCCTCTTCTTGTAGACATAGTCAGCCTGTAGAATTCATTATTCTTCTCTGGCAGTGAACCTTAATACCGGGACTCCATAACACTTACTTGTTAATGGTTGATTAATGACTTGTAGATAATAAAACTCCTATCTGAAGTTAGCAAACATCTGTGAGGGATTTATATGAATCCTCTCACCTCAGCAGCTGGTTCACCTCAATACTGCTTGAAATTAATGAATAAGTGCAAAGTTTAAAAGGGCAGGAAATACTTAGAAGCACAAGTCAGCTTGTATTATTATACTGCTTTATATGTCAGGTGTCTGGTTTATATGTAGGGCACTTTTATAAAATGTGGTGGCACCCACTTTGGACAAACTTACTGTAGGGCATTTTAAAGTTTATTGGTTTATTGGTTGTATTTATTCAAAGAAACCATTGTGACACCTGGAGATGACTATTTAGCATTCAGGGGGCTAAGGATTTTTTAATGGTAGCATGTTTGTAGCTGTGATGGCATGAGGATGTGAAGTGAGATGATCTAGCTGGAAAATGCAGATGCTTGTTTGTGCCATTGTCGTCATCTTCAGTGCTGAAAGAGAAGCACATGTGAAAGTCTTGTCTTTTTCTCCTGATATATCCAGATATATTATTCGGTTTAATGAAAAACCTCACCTTGCCATGTCAATTATGTAAAGGGAGTTAGAAGATATTCAGCCTATGGAAGAATTCTGGGATGGCTGTATGGCACAGTGGTGCAAAGATGTTGTAGTTCCTGCCTCACTCAACTGTAACTGCAGGCAGCAGAGGAATATAGTAAATAGTACTGATATTATAGTGGAATTTGAGCCCTTGCTTCCAAAGACATAAAAATATGCAGAACTATTCATTGCATCCTTCTTGCTTCTCTTCCATGTTTTCCATACAGCTTCTCTTTCCTCACAAAAGGGTGATAAATAGGCATGTAATGACTGTTTCATATCATCAGATGTCCTCTTTGGAAACACTTTGAGAGAAGTTATTCTAGACATACATTGTAAAAGTAAGCTTTTGATATTTTTCTTGGCTAATACTAAAATGCAGGGAAAATATTTGGTTGTGAATTCCATTAATGTGTAAGAAATCAGTGAAGGATCCAGATTAGTTATATTTGGTCCTGGACCTATTCCACAGTTGTAATTTTCCTCTTACATTTTCTTGATGTCCTTTAATGAAAACTGCACAAGTTACTTAATGATATACTTCAGTGCAACACAAATTACAGGCTTGAGGCAGAAATATCTGTCTTGTAATCTCAAAATAATTGATACAGAATAATAAAGACTTGTTTGAAGCCAAATTTTCAGCCTTTGTTCTGCTGTCCCTCAAAACGATTTTCACATGTAACAAAGCCCAAGCTACCAAGTTTCTGCTCTGCACTGCTGGACTTCTGCTTCCCTCTCGGATTTTTACAGAGACAGCCAAATTCTGTGCTGCAATTCCTGGCAGCTTCCACTTTCCTAATGCATATCTCATCATATTTTTGAAAGTGATATTTTTACATGCTGCAACTTATTAATATATTTTCACAGTTTCTGACTCTCCATGACCATTTTTAGATATGTGTCTGCACACTAAAGGTGCTAAAATATTGGAAATGAAGTTACTCTTTATATTACAGTGTGAAGCATGTTTATGATGTTATTTTGGCGAACACTAGAAGCAGGGGCTGTTTTAAAAAAAATAATTAAGCATAAGTTTTAAAAGGTTTCATAAACAAATCTTTAAAGAACTTGAAAAGAAAATACCTAAAAAGTCATCCCCGCCCAATTTTATTATGTGGATTTTATGTTTGAAGAAATTAAAGGTGAAAAACTGAGGATTTAATGAGTTTCCAGGGTGGGTTTTTTTCTCCTCTTCTCTATGTGAAAGCACTGTTATGCCAGAGACTGCTCTTCCTTCTCCCAGTACACATACAGTAAGTGATTCTGGCATGTTGTCTTCCAGGGGTCCCATGCCAAATGCTAAATATCCCAAATAATGAAGATCATGTGTGTAATCTAGTAATGCATTCCACTTGGCGCTAGTCAAATACAGAGTGTTCCTAAAGTCTTGGACATTGTGTTTTCAGGGTTTTAGTCAGAAGATATGTGGATGATCCAGGCTATGTGACTAGATGAAGACTAAAATAGAGACTTTTAATAAATGTGATTTGCCAGAAGGCCTTAACTGTCTCTTTTTCATAAGGAAGATGAGTATTTGGTGTTTCAGGCAAATCCAATTGCAGGGAGAAAGAGAATAAAAGTTCATTGCGAGTAACTAACTTGTTAAGTAGGTATTTTAGTTGTAATCATCTTACTCATTCTTCAGTTGTTTCCATGGTAGCAAATGATTTTGCCTAACGAAATAATCTCTACAGGGCACATTTGGTTGATGAGGCTCAGCAGCTCAGTACAGTACCGGAACATCAAGGGGGCGCGGTTGTCACCCTGTCATGCCCCACAACCATTTAGTGATCATTGCAGCATGAGACCTTTATGGACAGGAATGCCCAGAACCACTATGACAGAGGTGAATATTGTCCTCACGCAGCCTTTCGGGCACCACTTGTGACAACATTTGTTGGAGTGTGGCATGGGGATGGCAACCACTCAGATGGGATACTCTACTGCCCAGGTACCTGTCCCTGCTAGTCAATACAGCAAAACCTGTCTGGCAGAAGAATGAGAGTCTTGTCCAACGCCACCACAACCTGACTTGTCAGTGGTACCATCGCTGGTGGCACATGTGCCAGATGGCACAATCCCAGGGTGGTGTGAGACATTTGACACCTCATGTCTAAATCTGAGGGCCTTTGAGGGACAAAGGCCACCATATTTCATGTGTGCCCATTTCTGTGTGTGCCTTACACATATGATCAGAATGGGGCTTTTGCCTCTGAAGCCATTACACACTACCAACTGTGGTGGTACTGGGGAGAGGTCATCTCAAGACCAGCACAGAAGGTGGCATGGACAGATGCTGTCCTGGTGTACTTCCATTTCAAATGCAAGTGTTGTGGTTTGGGTGGAAGACCGTTCCCTTAAAAGCTGCAAAAGAGAGGTAGCAGGAGAGAATAATGTGGTGACAAGTCACTTTGAAAGTGGCGCTATGTGCTGTAGAAGAATATTATCAGTGTCTGAGGCAGAAGTGGCTGTCAGGCAAGCCAAGGTCTTGGCTAAGGGTTACTCCCTGGTGGGACCCACACTTGACATCCCATGTCTTGTGAGAGGCCTTCTCAGGTGTGGAGGGGACAGGTAGCTAATGCTAGTCATGCACGTGCACAACTCATGCAACCTTTCCAAAACCTTCCCCTGTGCCCTCAGTCCCCAGATGACATGGTCGCAAGAGATGAGGGCTCTTAAATGCCTTCATTCACCCTTAGGAAGAGGCATGCCATGGAAGGAAGGCAGTCTTTCTGAAGCCACAGCACTTGTGGGTTTTGGGGGAGCACAAGGGCTGTCGCTATTGTCAGAGTGGTTCCCCCAGGGTGCAAATCAAAGTAGCAGCACCTTGGGAACAACCCTGTGTCCTCTACTCCTCATTGTAATCATCCTTTACCTGAGACACTCTTAATACACTCAAGAGGACAGAAGACTTATTTTGTGAAAGGAAGGAAGAATAAAGGCAAAATCCCACAAAAACAGAATTTCTTAATGTGAGGGATTAACTGCAGGCGTCGTTCATTTTATCGTATTTCATAGCTTTTTCCACAAAGCTCCAACTGCAGGAGTCATGTGGTTATAAAAATCACATTTCTAATCATCAAGATGGAGGGAAAATCCTGCTCCTAAGGACTCAGTCAACAAAGCAAGTGAAAAGTGATTTAATTCTGGGTTTAATTTTTAAATTCAATTCAGCTTTGGAAGTTATGAGCAGGATTTTTTCCAGAGATTTTCCGTTTCATGAAAAGTTTTGAGGTCTTGACATTTTATGCTTAACCTGAATGAGCAGAAATCTCTGTATGAGAAATTTCCCAGATTTCTTCCTTCAGTATGTCATGTTTCCCTATATGAAGTAAATGTACCTGAATGTGTAGAAAAATAGTGATTTTTTTTTTTTTAAGGCACTCTGTTGTATCAAATTGCTCTTCCTTTTTAATGGAACTGCATATAATTAAAACAACTTGTGACATTATTGTAGAATTTTCAACCCAAACCGTTCTTATAATTCTGTGATTCTGTGAAGTTGTTATTTTTATAGTATTTCTAATTCATGCTTGATTTAAGCTAATTATGACACTGGAGTATTGTTTCTTTAAACCATGTGCTTGAATGCAAAAGTTATTTTTATGCAGTAATAGCTGGGGATAAAATTTTATTAACTGTTAACAAGAAACAAAGTGAACTTTCTGAGGCCTCAAATGGCCTTTTTTACTCAGAGATTGACATTCCTGTCCCCCTGCTGTGTTTTTTTTGTTTTGTTTTGTGTGTGAGCATGTGTGTGTATGTGTGCATATGTTTGTTTTTGATGAAACCCATCAGTTCTTCATTTCTGACATACAAACTGGCTTACGGAGATGTTTGTACATCTGGAGAATGAAATGAGCTGCAGCTCTCAGAGATATGCCTCCCTTTTTATTAAAAGGACTAGAGGTAACAAGAAGAAAGGCTCGGAACCAGGGCTTTGGAGGGATTGGAGTTTAAATGGGGGATTAATTTTACAATAAATGACTAATAGTTTAACACTGGTGCTTTAAGCTGATTCCCCTTAGGAGAGATTTATGACAGTTCTAAGATGAAGGCAGCAAGGGGCACTGCTCATTGGGATGAGCGCAGGGCTCTGCTTGCCCAGATCTCTCACTATCTGCATCTGGTTTTGGCTGCAGCTCGTTTTGGGGGCTTTTTGGATCAGGCCCTGAGGTCTGGCAGAATGCAGCTGTTGTCCAGTCATTGCGTATCCCTGCGTTTAGGCAATAAAATCTCTGCCAAATGACAGTCTGGCCAAGCAGTTTGGGCAGCAGCATACCTGAGGAAATCACAGACCAACTTGCTCAGACTGCTTTGTGATCGTTTGTCTTGTGTAAACAAGCAGAAAGCCTCTAACGATGTGCAGGCTGATGTGCAGCCACTGCTGCTCTCACTTCTGACAACAGCCAATGCAAAATATGCATTGAACTCTTCTCCTGACACACGTGGCATTGGTTATCCTGGTCCAGTTGCTTCCTCATGGTGTGCAAAACTGCTGGTGATGGAGTTTTTAATCACATCATAGGAGTAGCAGTCTGTCTTTAGGTTTCTTGTACGCCCATGTCTAAAGGGGCCATAAGAAATAAAGGATACTAAACCTCAAGGGCAAGACATGGGAGTAATTTCAGTACCTGAATATAAATCCTTAACTTCAAAAACATCATCTCAGTGGCTTCCCTGACCTCTTGAGTCCCTTTGTTTTTTAGCAATTTTTCTACTGAACAAGTTGCTTCCCCAAACATCTAGAGTTGTGCACATCCCAGTAAAACATGACCGTTGGCAGCACTGAACGGGTTTTTGTCTGTCCTAGTTTCTGATGGAATAAAGTTAATTTGTTTCCTGCTAGCTGGTATAGTACTGTGCTCTGACATTAGGACAAGAATAAACACTACTTTGTGAATAGCTCCTGAGAAGCTCCATCCAGTAGTCCACAAACCCTATTTAACCTACCTGGGCAAGAGCAAGGTTCTCACAAAACCAGATGCAAATGTTGCTCTTTTTTAAACCTCTGTCTGACTCCAGTTTTTTGGAGTGTTTTTAATAATTATTTAGGGCAGTGCTTTCCAAATATGCAATATCAGGGCTGAAGTGGGAAAGAGTCTGTCTCATTGGGTAATTTGTCAGGGAGAGACCATGTTCTGTGTTGCAACCAAGCTTTGTGCCATCTGGCAAGCTTGGTGAAAGCTATGGTAGGTGTTTCTAGCCTGTTGCTTAGGAAGGTCTCCACAGACCAGCACTGCTCTTTGACCTTGCAATTGGTGTGCTTTCAACAGAATTTAATCCCAAGGCTCAGCTTTTTGCCTCCTTAGACAATCCATCTTCTCCTTTGTGGAAGAGTGTTGTAACTACTAAAGGAGAGGGTCTTTGGAGTGAGTGGAGACTTTCCTTCTCCCTCCTCCAGTTGAAACTGGGCTATTGTGCAGAAGGACATGCAATATTCCAGGAACAAACACCTTATATTCACGGGAGTCATCTTGGCTCTGCAGACAAATAGTAAAAGCACTTGGGAGGGGAAAGGCAAACATCTGTTCCCAGGATTGTTTTTTCATATCACTCACTGACACATTCAGGTTCAGCTTGTCCTATCTTCTGCCTGAATGTGTCTGTAAGTACTGAGATGAGTGTGCCCGTTTGGACCCTTGTGCACTCTATTGGGAGACTGTGTGCTGAACACTGACTGCATTCAGTAGGAGTATCTAAGTACACCCAGGTGTGACCTAGGTCTTCATGACAGGATTGTCCAGGAAATGCAGAAAAGTATGGTAAAGACCTTTGCCTGAATGAGTAAGCAGAGCTGAAGTGTCTTCATCCATCTTCCTTCCCTCTCTTCCATCTGCCTGTTCTCATAATAAAAACATATCCAATATTTTGTCAGAGCTTTTCTGGAAACATGTTTCTGAGCCCCTTGGACTGAGCAACCTCCTGCTTCTTCCCCTCAGTTTTGTTGCCCAAGAGCAGGACAGGTTTCCCTGATGGCGGTGTGTCAAATTTCTACAAGGAGGACACTGATCAGACATGGGCAAGCTCTTCTGGTATAGTAAAGGCCCAAATAAACATGGGAATGTCATTGGGTGAAAGGCTCTTGTATTTCTTCCTCTTCAGGCTGCAAGTAAATGGTTCATGCCTGCTTCTCCATTACCACCAGTTGCAGGGATGTGGGGAATCCTCTAAGAGCTTTTTCCCTCAGCTCAGGTCACTGGCAGAATAGAAACCTCTGACTAATGTGCCTGAGTAGCTATGTGAAAATCTCAGTGACTGTGTAGGCAGCTAGTTGCAGGTGAGCAAACAGGTGTATGTAACTGCAACTACTTTGTCTGCTGGCTGTACATAAGGAATCTGGGTCATTACACTTGCAGCAGCTGACAGCAGCAGGCATATCAATTAATCTCTTCACTGTAATAGGATAATTCCTGTGCTGTAGTACTAGTATCAAAATATGGTTTAAAGCCCTTGAGGAGAGCCAAAGCCAGATTTGTTTCTGTTACAGCTGGGACAGGTACAGTGAAGTCAGAATCTCTTCCCTGTGGCATCTGTATCGACTTTCCCTCACAGGGAAGCAATCCTTAAAAACTTAGGCCAATGCAAAGACTGCCCAGATCCTCCCTTTACCTTTGCAGTGGAGCTTTGTGGAGTTCACTCCACAGTCTCCCATAGTCATGGGGATAGAAGCAAGGCCAGACAGCAGTGGCTGCAATGACACTTGGAGCTCATGGGAGGATAAAGTGTGGTGAAGGGGCTTATCTTTTGAAGGCAGTACTTGGAGCTATTTATAGGCCGCATTGTCTGTGATTACTTTGTTTATAATCAGCAAGTTTTCTCCTGCAAAAGGGCAATCAGGGAACGGCAGGTGATGTATTCCAAGTTTGCTTTACCTGGCTACATGTTTGAAGTCTTGCCTGTGTTGAATGTATTCGTCTTCCTAAAAACCTGTTGTCGCACAACTGCAGGCTCTATCCAGATGGCATGAGCTGCAGAAGGGAAGAGCCTAACTGAATTACTTCTTGAAGAAGGGGAAAATTGGAGGCTAAAGTGGGATGACTGTTGAACAATAGGATGTTGACAGACTGTAAGCAGCCCTCTCGGTATTACCTGATAATTAAGTGATGTGGCTGACTGTCAATAAAGCTAGGCAGCCACCTAGAAAATGCTGTTTCCCTGTTAAAAGGGCACACAAGTGCCTTATTGTTGCCCGTGTAATATGTAGCTGCAGACCATAGGATAGGCAGATGCACGGAGGCTCACTAACAGCCATCCATGACCTGTTTCTGCAGAGGTCCTGACTATTTTTGGTAGTCCAGAATTCCTGACTATTACAGGACCTGCCCTGAACTCTTGTGATATCGTTTGCAAGAAGATACCTGAAACCTCTTTTTGAAGGAAAGGTTAGTTTTGTGCATGAGGTAATTCAAAATCAGTGGAATTGAGCTAGGCTTTAAAATGACCTAGTTGTGATTAAGTGGGATTAAATGTCCCAGTTGTGATTACTGCTTCCCCAAAAAATTGAGGAACGACAGAAACCTTATCCCTTCAGACTACTAAAATAACACTGGATCCTCCTAGAGAGACATGAGTGAAACTGAGATCCCAGAGTGCTCCCCTGTATACCTCTGTGGAATGGGTAAGAAGGAACTAGAGTGGAATTGAGAAATGTAGGCTGAGCCTCCAGGCTTTTTGCAGACCACGGGAAGCTCCAAAAATTCCAGACAATCATGGGACAGGACTGCAATGCTGGGTTGTTAAGTTCTGGCCTTTTCCCATTTCCCCCCCACCTTCTTTTTTTTTTTCCCCTTTTTTTCCCCCACTTTTTTTCTCTCTCTCTCTTTTTTTTTTCCCCTTTTGATTTTTTTTCTGTTTTTTTTGGGTTTTTAAAAAATTCTTTCTAAACAATAAAATCTTTGTTTGGATAGACAATGCCTGGAATGGCATTTCTGTGGCACAACTCAAGGTGATGCTGGTATGTCACTCAGTGGGAACTGCAGTGGGGAACAGAGGATCAATTTTTCCAAAGTTCAAAAAAAGGTTTTGTTGACTTCTACATGTGAGCATGTCCTCCCTCAAACCTCTCCCCTGCTAAGGGACACGTGGACCAAACCCCCTTGAATCTGTTGATTGTTAGCAGAACTGTATAGCAGGGCTGGAGGACACCCACACTGCAAGAGCTGTTCAATACGATTTAAATAACATGCGCTAAATTCTTCACTGGTGGAAACAGGCAAAATACGACCAAAACGTGTGGTGCTAATTTATACCAATAGAGAATTTTGCCCTTGTGCAAAATTCTCAGAGTAAACACCTTGCAGCTGTTTATTAAAATAAAACAAAAAACCTTGGAAGCAAATCAAACCACAAGCATGTTTCCTGTCTCCAGCCACCATACTGTAGTACATATTTGCTCTGCAGTGAATATTGTCCTTTTGGCTAAGTAGAAATTACTTAAGTGCAGCTTGTTTTTAGTTAAGCTGCCAAGCTTCCATCATGAAATGTGTGAGGATTTTTTTTTTCTTTTAATGATGCATTTTACCCTACGGCTATGTGATATTTTACTGCAAGTCTTAATAGTTTACTGATTTTTGGAATACTACAGAAAAATAATATGGTTATGGTGCCTCAACACCTGAAAGGTTTACTGTAAACCACATTACTCATCATCATAATTTTTATTACTTTTAATAACATTTTGACATCATGCAAAGATTATTTCAGATACTTACAAATCGATTTTTAGGATCCTAGAATAGTTGAAGTCGGAATATTTTCTCAATGTGTTTTGAATTAAAATGTGTACCTTGGATTTTAGAAGCAGAATAATACTACCTGACTTCCTAAATGGAAGTGGTAGCCCTGCCTTTGGCCCTAAAATATAAATTTATGTATTTATCTGAGCAAAACTTGCTCCCAATCTCTATTAATTTTCATCTTCCTTCCATCTCCTCTGCTGGAGAGGGAATTGCAGTGCATTTTGATCCAAAAGCTCTGTGATGATATTGGGACACAATGCTTTATCTTGGGTGCAGTGTTTTCTGCTGCAGCTTGCTAAAGGCCAGCCACTTGCATGGATAGAATGAGGATAGCCCTGTGCTAGAGGCTGTGAACCAGGGTCGATGCATGCTTCAGGGTAGAGGGCTTTCCATGAGGTTCACAGGCACAGTCCTTAATGGAAATGCAGGGGTGAGAGGTGACTGCCTCAGATTTATTCAAATACATCACTCATAAAAAAGAAGTTGCCATCATTATAAAGTGAGAGCCTGCATTTTAATACTTGGTACCAAAAACCGAACAGGTCTTGGTTTTTTAATTGTACAAAAGCTACCGCACACCTTGGTGATGGCCTAGGGGACTTTAACAGAGGGCTGCAGAAAATAGATGTGCTATTTCTGGAATGCTGTGCTGTTTTCACAAAGTGCTGCTTCAACTGCATGAGATTTACCATAGATAACAGCAAGCAAACATGCCCAGCATCCTCCTTAGCATAGGAGGGAGTTGACAGAAGATTTTCAGAAATGGGTTGGCAGCACATGCGAATAAGATTTCTATGCTTGTCTATCCAGGTCCCTTCTATAAATAGTCAGTGTAAGATTACAACAGCATACTAACTTTGTAACAGCCCATATCTTACCTATCACCTTCCTGGAAAACACTCCTACACTCCTGGCTGATACTTTTTGTGCCTAATTTCACTCTTCAGCTATAATTATTTATTAGAATAAAGTGCAGTATAAAATTAGATGAAATGCATGTTCTACATCCTGAAGAGTTGACGTGGGAAGATCCTGAGCACATGGGTGACTTTCTGGGGCACTGGTCATGCCTGGAAGGCTGTGACAGTAGGAGTAGCTAGCACCTTTAAAAATGGAGATTTTATTTTTTTTTTTAAATACAATATACCTGTCTAAATAACACTCTGAGCTGCAAATTACTTTGTGTAGGTGAGCCTTGTCTGCACAGATTCTTGTTCATGGCAAAAGGTATTGCAAGTGTTGGGGCCTGAAGTCAGCAGGTCTTTGCATGGCCATTCCAAAGAGGTAGTGTGGACAAGGCAGGCTGGGCTGAGCAAGTCACAAGAACTGGGCATGGTGGTTGTCTTCTCTGTTTCCTTCATCCGTAAACCGTTTGTGAATCTGTGCCAAACCAAAAGCCATGTCACAAGGACATCTCCTGCTAGATACCATTAATGTTCAGAACCATGTAGTGTCTTCTAGTTTCTGTCCCTTTTCATCTACAGCTGGTTTGAGCAAATGATCAAGTACCTGCACTGGGCTTTTCTTGTTCCACACTATTATTCAGAGACAAAGTCCCTTGCTGATAAATTTTGGAAGCAGATCTGCTATTTGTAAAGCAGTGGTAGCCTACTTACTCTCCCCAGAGTGACTCCTCGAACCATGTGCTTTAATGAGCCATCAGCATGACAGAGGCTAAGTTCATCAGGAGTGTGAACAGGGCGTTCTCCGTTGTCTTGCATTTGGTCCCAAGCATTGGGTTTCAGTGTACAAGAAAGGCTCTTCTTTCACTTTGTTCTTGCAGACAGAATTTGATGATCTGTTGTCATGATTTTGTCAAGCTGGTAGGATACCAGTCACATCCAAACTGTCAGTTATGAGATTAGATATGTGTTGATGTCCTGAAATGTTAATATTGAGCTTGTATGTGCTGTAGCAGCCCTGCAAGGCAGGTAAGTACTCACTGCTGTGTTACAAGTTTGTATTTTTCTACCTTATCTCAGAGGAGACACACCAAACTGGAGCTCCTTTCTTTTGGTTGGTTAAAGAATTGTTCTCCATACTTAGTAAGTTAATTATCTTGAACGCAAAATGCCCTCTACCCACATGATTAGGGTAATATGTCTTATGTGTTAAAAGATTTCCATCAGCAAACTGTCTTGGCTTCCAAGCTGCTGTTAGCAGGGCCTGGCTCATTAGCAAAAATATGAAACAAGTAGCTGTTAAGCTGCTATTGAGTTTCTTCTCACAGGGATTTTTGGGAGCTTAAGGGTCTGAGTAGGAGGCACAGAAAAGAAAGTGCAAATGTTGTTACCTGATTTCTAATACAAGTTCTAATAAGAAAATCAAAGATCTTGGCTTCTAGATCATACTTGCTTTTCGGAGCATCTCTGCTGGTCACAAATCACATGTTGTCCCTGACTCCTAAATACAGTTTGGCAAAAATCTGTAATGTGGGCTGGACTGTAGATGTTTCTTACTGTGCAGATAGCTGCTGTTTCCACTAGCCTTGAAAGGATGTGAGCAGCTCCTGCTTCTCTCAATGGGTAGCTCTAGCCCAATGCTGTGATGCAGTGTAAATGTTTTACTGAGAGGCACTGAAGTTGAAAATTCATTTGCTTTAAACTTTTCCTAAAAGATAAATTACTGGTTACTTAAAGCAATCCAAAACTGGCCTTTGAGATACAGAAAATAAGTTTATTGTCACTGAACACTGTGAGGAGGGTTGACAGGTGCTTTGTTTGGTGGTCCCTCTAACCCTTAGCCAAAATAAGATTAGGTTTGTACCACAAACTGCATGCTCTGTGTGTGTAGGAACAAAACTGAGCTTCTGGTCCTTACTTGGGCATCAACGCTGTCACAAGCATGAATATTTTTTGCCTGTGGTAACTATGCATGAAATGAGTATAGGCTGAATGTGAAAGGGATTTTGAAAGGTATTATGCATGTGTGTTTGACAGATCAAGCTCAGCCTCTCATGTGGCTGGTCCAACTCAGATTTCAACCTTTTGAATAGCTGCTCTGCTAAGGAAAAGGTGCATTTCTTGTCTAACTCTTGCAAAGGAATTTAGAGGTTAAAGAGCAAAGTGATATTTTATTTCAATAGATGTCAGTTGTGTGGAGTGCATTAGTGCTGCATCATAAGAGGAAATCACCTTTGTCTTCTGTGACTGCAGAGATGTCATAGGTGGATAGAAGTTCTGGCAGAGAACAATAACAAGAACAGTGGAGTGAGATTTAGGATGAGAGGGACGTTGTATAGCTGAGACAACTGCAGTAGCTCATTCCAGCTTAGGTAGCTTGGAACAGAGTGTTCCCCTGAGGCATTTTATAGCTTAATCCAAATCATAGATAGACTGAAGTCATCATCAACTGAAAACAAGGGAAAGGTTCCCATTGGCATAAGTGATACTTGGATCATGGATTTAGTAACCACTCAACATGGGCTGTTAAACTCTCCTTTGGAAAACAGAATTTATTTAATTGTTTTCACTACAAATAGGGAATAAAGCTGACATCTCCATTACACCAAGAATTAACTCTTTGGGGGTTCCATTCAGGTATCAGTTTTACTGAGAAACCCCAAGGAAGCTCTGCAAGGGGAAGAAGTATTTTTTGTGCTTTTGTGGTTTCTGATAAATACAGGATTGGTGAAGTGAGCTGTTACATGTTTACTTTCACACAAAATGCAGCAGGGATGTGTTTTTCAGAGTTTGGCTGACTTCTTCAGCTTTCAACTTCGTATATCATACCTACAAAATGGAAGAGTTATTTTAAATCATTGTGTCTTTTGTGTAAGTACAAAATGTCTATTTTGATTAATTTGAAAAATAATAGGTGTGGAAAAGTAGGTTCTGAGAATACCAGGAGAAAACTTTTCAATTATCTTTCTACTAATTTCAGCCAGTACAGTGATGTTAGTCTTTTTCTCAAGAAATAACTCAAGAATAATTCAATAATATTGTTATAGGTGTCTTTAAATGACATAGTTTACTCTGTGGTTAAAATCACACATAGAAATTTCAGACCCACAAAACAGTATTTTCAGGAAGAAATGTCTGCTTCAGACTAGAATAGAATCATAGAATCATAGAATCATAGAATCATAGAATCATAGAATCATAGAATCATAGAATCATAGAATGGTAAGGTTGGAAGGGACCTCAAGGATCATCTAGTTCCAACCCCCTGCCATAGGCAGGGACACCTCCCACTAGTACAGGTTACTCAAGGCCTCGTCCAACCTGGCCTTGAACACCTCCAGGGAGGGAGCATCCATGACCTCCCTGGGCAACCTGTGCCAGTGCCTCACCACCCTCACTGTAAAGAACATCCTCCTAACATCCAGTCTAAATCTCCCCTCTACCAGTTTAAACCCATTGCCCCTTGTCCTGTCATTGCAAGACCTTGTAAATAGTCTTTCCCCAGCCTTCCTGTAGGCCCCCTTCAGATACTGGAAGGCTAGTACAATGACAATGCCATCTAAACATCAGTATCAGCCTTGCTTCGACCTGGAACTGGTTGCTGGCTCTGCAAAGATATTCTTGTATTTTGCCAATCAGTTCACACTCCCTTCTTAACAAATTGGGGTGGTGCCTTTTTCCGTGGTAACTGGGAAGGTGTTATTTTGTTGGGTTTTCACATGTGTTAATCATAGAACAACTTTTGGGGCAACACAGCAAAGGCAGAAAAGGCAGACATGGCCCTAATACCTCTGGCTTTTACTTCTAGAATTCTATCAGAAATTGCATTGACTTTAGTACTGAGTTTTGCATAATTTATTAAAAGGAGTTCTCAAAGAATCGGTGTTTGAGTGCTTAGCACTCTTTCAAAATTAGACCTGTTTAATGGCCAGAAAAATCAATGAGCCATTAAAAGTGAACTCCAAAAATATCTCTCTTACATAAATCTCCACTCCTGAGGGTATAGCTAATCTGCATTTTTTTCAATGTAACA
This sequence comes from Eubucco bourcierii, assembly GCA_013396675.1. NCBI lineage: Eukaryota > Metazoa > Chordata > Aves > Piciformes > Ramphastidae > Eubucco > Eubucco bourcierii. Next base: position 444,441 of record VWZE01019674.1, read on the forward strand.
AACCTTGTGTTTCATTCATGTTGTGTAACAACGGAATATTAATTGAGAAGATAAAAAAATATGCTTTCCAAATGACATATTCGTGTACTGCTGGTAAAATGTTCCTTCATCCTATGGCTTTAGAGGACTCTGAATGAATCAATGTTTATTTGGTTTTTTTCACTTTGTTTCAAAGGAAATAAATATTCTAACTATCAAAGTATGTGAGAGTGCTTATCAGAGTTGATTGATGTGCTTGAAATGCACTGGGTCAAATGCACATTTATTAAAATAACTTTTTAATGGAGCATCTCCCCTATGAGGACTGGCTGCGAGAGCTGGGGCTGTTCAACCTGGGGAAGGGAAGACTCTGGGGAGACCTTATAGCAACCTTCCAGTCCCTCAAGGGGAATTACAAAAAAACTAGGAAGGGAATTTTTACAAGGCCTCCTCATAGGAGAGCTGCTCCAGCCCTCTGATCATCTTTGTGGCCCTCCTCTGGACCCGCTCCAACACTTCCATGTCCTTCCTGTGCTGAGGGTTCCAGAACTGCACACAGTACTCCAGGTGGGGTCTGACGAGAGCAGAGTAAAGTGGCAGAATCCCCTCCCTTGCCCTGCTGGCCACGCTGCTCTTGATGCAGCCTAGGACTCGGTTGCTGTCTGGGCTGCATGTGCACACTGCAGACTCATGTTGAGCTTTTCATCAACCCAGACTCCAAGGTCCTTTTCCTCAGGGCTGCTCTCCAGCCATTCATCACCCAGCCTGTATTTGTGCTTGGGATTGTGCCTACCCAGGTGCAGGACCTTACACTTGGCCTTGTTGAATTTCATGAGGTTGGCCTGGGCCCACCTCTGCAACCTGTCCAGGTCCCTCTGGATGGCATCCCTGCCCTCTAGCAAGTTGACTGTGCCACACAGCTTGGTGTCATCTGCAAACTTGCTGAGGGTGCACTCCATTCCTCTGTCCATGTCACTGACAAAGATGTTAAACAGCACTGGTGCCAGCACTGACCCCTGAGGGACACCACTTGTCACTGGTCTCCAGGTGGACATTGTGGAAGATTTAGTCTAGATATTAGAAAGAAATTCTTTACAGTAAGGGTGGTGAAACTCTGGAATAGGTTGCCTGGAGGTGTTCAAGACCAGGCTGGATGAAGCCTTCAAAAGTTTGGTCCAGTGGAAAGTGTCCCTGCCAATGCCAGTAGGGTTGGATCTAGGTGGCTTTAAGGTCTTCTCCAACCCAATCCATTTTACAAATCTGTGAATCTGTGTAGAAAATTACAGCAGTGGAGATGTAAGAGCCTGACCCTACAGGAATGTCAGTAGAGGCAGACACTTCAGTCTGATTTTATCAGTTTCCACTGATTTTATTACAGCAGTGTCACATGAAAGGGTTTTTTCCCTAACTATTGCTGTTACTGGTTTCAAATATAAGTGACTGTTTCCCTGTCTTAACCACTGAGGTAAAGGGTGTGCATGGCTTTCATACAGGTGGACTTGTCATCATTCCTGATCTCTGCTTAAGTTTCTGTGTCAAATGCTGCTAGGAAGTTTATGAAATTGAATTCCTGCAACCTATCAGTCACTAATGAAGTGATGAATTCCCAGTCTCATGGGAGTGGCAGGGTAGGGGACATGCTTCCTGTTCCCCTGATTCCTGTAACTGGCCACACACCATGTATCATCATTATATTGGGCAAAACTCCTCTGTCTGCTTTAATCTCCATAATCCTGGACACCATTTCTGCTCAGGAATGATCAAATAACTTAGGTTTGCATTATTCGTTCTGAAAGTCATTCCTCTTCGTTCTCTCTTCCCTGAAGAGGCAGGTAATGTAAGACATGATTAAGACACAGTTTAAGACAAATTACGTGGAGGAGTTATTTCAAAAACTTGGACTCCCAGCCAGAAAGGGAATTCAAGGTCAAACAAGATAGAGATCCTCACAGACTCCTTACAGATCAGTGAAAGTGTGTCCTGCTAATGCAGGCCAATCTCAGAGCTTATCCTTTCTCTCCCAGCTGTCAGGATTTCCTAAATATTTTCCTGAATAATCCAACTACAAGCATCAAGGAGAGCAGGACTGGGAATGATGTGGACTCAGGAGATGTACAAGAAGGTTTATGATCTTCTTTGAAGGTTTTCTCTGCTCACTCTTGTTTTCTTTCGTATCTCCTGTTTGTTTTGTGACTTTTCACTGCTGTGCCTTTCCTTGCCAAGCTAGTATTTTTTTTTCTTTAACAAGAAAAAAAATAATTAAGCACATTCAAATGAAAATTGAACTGATTTATTCAGCCAAAGGAAAATGGTTCATTTGGAGGGAAGGCAGGTAATTGAAAAGTTGCATTTAAGAATTGTGAGTAGAGATGCTGGGTCTTGGGTTTAATCCAGAAATTCATGGTGTAAGGTGCACCACAGTGCAGGAGACCTAAGTTCAGTTCTGTCACTTGCCTATGAGCATTTGAAACCATATCTCTAACTTTCCAAAGGACATCCTGACCTGCAACCAGCTTCTAGAGAACCCTAAAGGAGGAGGGATTGTCTTCCTCTCAGATCACTTTAGTGTCATATAAATAGGCATCTGCTATCAAGGTTCAGATACTAGAGATAACTTGAGTAATATCCTGTGTGAGCTGATTGTTATGCTGGAGAAACTCTCATTTCAGCCTCAATAACTACTCAACTACTTTGTGTAGAACAGTTAGGTCAGAAGGGGATGAGGGGATCATGTCTCCACCATCACCAACCTTTGACTGCAACATCCTTAGCAAAGATCAACATCTTCCAGGAGAGAGACTGATCTTTTACTCATAGGCCTGGGTTTAAATTATCCAGCAGCAACTACGTGTGACAGCCACAGGCAAGCATAGCTGTGTTCCAGACACACAATGAAGCCCTATGACAGGAGCTTGCATGTGGGTCGTGTGCTGGAAGAGAGAGAGGGAGAGGCTGAGCAACCTCTTTCTGTGTTGCATCTGGCACATAGTCTGTGACTGGTGAGGTTCAGCTGCGCCTTATGTTTGTCCTTGGTTCTGAATGTTTTCTATCAATTGCTTTCAATCCCAAATATGAGTCCTCCACAAGATAGGTGTGCAGTTAGCTATTCATTATGCATATGTCTCCTCTCTGTTTATGGAGAGCCTACAGAAAGGCAAATAGAAATAGATGAAGCATAGAGACTGTATTTGAACTTTTGTCCTGTCCTAAATGCTGTCCATGTGCTTGGGCTACAAAAGACTCAGAGAAAACAGCCTTTAAGAGATTTCATGTCAGAATCTGACTGCTGAATTGTCTTCACGGTGCCTCTCACCTGTCACTGAATTGTGGTCAAAGAAATAACCTTTTAGCAGTGGGAATGGGAAGTTGCTGCCTGGCTCTCACTCACAGGTAATGAGCTGACTTGCTTTTCTTTGTTTCCTTTATTTCTTTTCACAGGGAAGGCTGCTTCTCTCCTATAAGCCCAGAGGCATGTCCCCTTGTGCAGTCTTTCATGTGCCACAACCGAACATTCATCCTGGATGGGCATGTGCAGCTGAAGACAGGTCTGCAAACACAGGAGCGACACCTTTTCCTCTTCACAGACCTTCTGGTTGTTGCCAAGTCCAAGTGAGTATGACATGTCAGGCACTGCTCCTACAAAGCAGCCCTTTTTCTTAGTGGAGCATAGCATAGATTTCCATAATGGTTTTTTTAGTAGGAAATCTTGCCTAAATCATAAGGAAGTTTTTTATTTGATCAATGGAAGTTAGGTACCTGACTGCTCCAGGCACCTTTGAAAACCCTATAGCCATAGAGGAATATGGCTAATAACAATATGTTAAAGAAATATTAGATGTTTTCTTGGATGTTTTGGTTGTATTGTGTCATCTTCTCTGCTTTGGGAGCACAATGTCACTCTTCCTTCAACTGACTGCTGTGTTTTAGAAAGCTCATCTTCAGTCCTGTAGGGTGTACATAGCACCAGTGACTGCATGACAGAGGAGTTAGGATCTCAATGCTTATGTGGAAGCTGCTTTGATCCACAGCAGTGACAAGCAGCTGTATGAAAATGGAGGTTGCAGGTGTTATTATGTTGTCCGTGACCATAGATTGTGCTGTGCCAAAAGGAACATGGGGAAGAAGGCAACAAAGAAGGGGAAGGGGAAGGGAAGGGAAGCAATGCTGTGCAGTTTGAATAGTGTTCATGTGTAATCAGGCTTGCTGCTGAGCTCTGATTATTCACTGTACCATTCACAATTAAATCAGATTTACAAGCTCTGTCTAGCATGCCAGCTCCATGCAGCATTTGTGGTTTATGGCAATTTTAGAGGGTGCTTTCACTTGTTGTTATGGGTTGTGGGAAATAATAATAATAAAATCTTGATGCAGCTTCATTCTCTGTTAGGCTCTGCGTTTGTGGTTTCGCAGGGTGGGTAGTCTTGATGTGAATCCTGGGCTTTTGCAATGTGTCTTTTTGCTTAAGCAATTGTTTCAGAGGCTTCTGGGAAAAGCCAGACTAAATCTGTGTTTATGTAGAAATCCAAGCTGTGTCCATTTGAATCACACATAGTAAACATAAGCCCCCTGCGGCTGAACGCCCTTACTTGATTTGGTGTGACAACACAGAGGATATTTTACCCAAAACATACTCCACTATGGGTGGGTGGTGAACATAAGAATATTTAGGGGAAATATTGCCGTTCTACCAGCAGTAGCAGTAAAAGCATTGTTACTTTGTTTATTTATGCTTGTGTCTTGCTTAGGATGTTATTCAATTCACCTAATTTATGCTTTAAAGTGTTAAATATTTTCAACTTACCTAGATTTCTAGTGTCCTCTTAAAGTCTCTGAGGACTAGAGACTTCAGGACTAGCACCGTCCTGAAGCAAACTCACCTGGCATTGAAAAAGTGTCAAAGGTGGGTGACATGAGTTGTGCTCTTTGGGATCTCTCGCTCTGCTAACTGGCTATTCAGCGGACATAGTCCACTAGCTTAGCTCCAAAATTGTAGAAGACTAAATTTGAGAGAGATGAATCCCTCTGTCCGTGGTTAACATACTGAGCAGAGACAATGTTAGAACCCAAAGCTGAGCTGCACATTACTGAAGGTTTGGCTGGGTCCCAGTAGGTCTATTTGGATAGGAAAGCACTACACAGTGTAACCACTCTGAAATCTGGTCCCCAGGTAGTAATAACAGTTCTTACAGCATTTGATTTAATGCAGTGAAGAGTCTGCAGTATTTGAAGAAAGTGGAAGAGAACACATTGTGCTTCTGCATGTGGAAGAAGAGGGAAGGAGGGGAAGTCTTTGATAGAAATGGTAAAAATAGTATTTTGAGTGATATTACTTCATGTATTTTGAACAACTAATTGGAATGTTCTCTCTGCAGCTGCCCTGTCAGCAATTAAAGCATCAGAGCTGTCACTAATGAATACTACTTAAAAATCAGCATTTTAAAAACTGTCTCACATTAAAATACCCTTACTGATTCCTAGAGGGAAAACGTGATGGAGATGTATTACTATGTGGCTGCATTGATTGTTGCTGACTTTTTAGTAGCTGGTGCAAAGACAAGGCAGCAGGTCACCAGGACAGAATTAATGATACAGTTGAATCTGATTTAACTTTAGAATTATTCTAAAAAAATTTGTAATGCTTTTTTGCATTAAGTAGGTTTTCGGCTTGGGGCATATGAACACCTGAGATACCTTAGGCAAAGATTAACACTACTGGTGTCAGCTCAGCTACATGTGGTCAGTGAAGAGATCTCAGGTATAGACTTCATATCAGAAGCAAAGGGGTACAAGAGAGCAACAAGTACCATGTGTCCTCTGAGCTAGGTAAACCCTGGTACAACACCGAGTTCCTACTTAAAGGCATGGTGTGACCAGCAGGACCAGGGGTGTTATTCTGCCCCTGTACTCAGCACTGGTTGGGCCACACCTTGAGCACTGTGTCCAGTTCTGAGCCCTTTGATTTAAGAAAAATGTTGAGGTGCTTGAACGTGTCCAGAGAAAGGCAACAAGGCTGATGAGGGAGATGGAGCACAAGCCCCCTGAGGAGATGCTGAGGGAGCTGGGGTTGTTCAGCCTGGAGAAGAGGAGGCTCAGGGGAGACCTTATTGCTCTCTACCTGAAAGGAGGTTGTAGCCAGGTGGGTGTTGGTCTCTTCTCCCAGGTACTCAGTGACAGAACAAGAGGACACAGTCTCAAACTGCTCCAGGACAGGTTTAGGCTGGATGTTAGGAAGAAGTTCTTCACAGAAAGAGCGATTGCCCATTGGAATGGGCCGCTCAGGGATGTCGTGGCGTCACCATCCCTGGAGGTGTTTAAAAGGAGACTGCGTGGGGCATGTAGTGCCATGGTTTACTTAATTAGATGTTAGGTGATAGATTGGACTCGATTATCTCAGAGATCTTTCACAACCTGGTTAATTCTGTGATTCTGTGCATTAACATTGCTCACATGGTAATTTGTGAGGGGTAAGTTCTCTCTACAACCACTTTATGCATGCCTTTGGACAAGGTGCTTGTAGGTTTGTTTTCTGCTACTTTCTAATAATTTTTGAAATGTAGACTTAGCATTTGAGGTGGTGCATTGGACCAGTTTACAAAAAATATACGCATATGCTGTGCTTCTCTCTCTCTGCTCCTCTGTCCATTACTGCCTTCATGTGAGGACTAAGTCATAAATTAATTAATTGAAAGAGTTTCTCTCTCTCAACCAATGCTAAATATTTAAAATGTTATACTGTTTTCTGCATATTGATTAGATTTCCAACAGAAAGTATGTGCTGTTATTTGACACAATAAATATTTCAAAGGTCAAGATTTTTCACGTAAGTTTTTTTGTGGGAAGCACACAGAAATAGCTTCCTCTTTCTCCTTTGTAACATGTACATGCATCTATACAGATGAGTTTTAAGGTTATTTTCGCAGCCTGGCTGGACATAGAAATTAATGGTTGAGTGCGTACATGGAATTATGGTAGCAATCTCACAGTGGATCCATTAATGCTTTTGTCAGAGGGTCCTGTTAAGGAGATTAGCAAAACTAGTGAGAAGTTAATCTTCCATCTGTTAACAGCTGCAAGCTATCCAATTGCCACGTAGAAAAAGCAGAAGGAAACGAGTTTGTTCACAGAGGTGGCACAATCCGAGGTGCATCAATACCCATACCATTGATATCCCTGACTCTTCACATGATTTCAGTGGAATCTGGATTTGTTTGATATTTACAGTGTAACACCTGCAAGGAGGATTACTTCCTTAAAAATAAATAAATAACTCCTCATTATTTTGTTATTCTTCCCATTTTTTAAATGTTCAGTCATGCTGCTTCCTTAGTCAGCAGCGATATATTAATTTCTAGAGGTAATGCTCTGACACTTAAACAGAAGACCTGTAATTCACAAATGCTGAGAACCCATACATGGCAGATAGAGACAAAATTATACTTCAGGCTCTTTGGATGTTAATGGAGGCTACTGTTTCAGTGCCTCTGGAAACCGGGCCGCTTGAATACTGATAATAGCTGAGAGCTGTGACTAGGCATGGGAAATGGGGTAAGAATATACATCAGGCATAACTGAGGAACATCTTTGTGCTTCTGCCAACACCCTGCTGACACCTGCTACTGGCGCAGTACATGTCTGGCTTTATGAAATGTGAATGTTAGAAAAGTGAAACAGCATGTAGAGGGTTCACTGTACTGGCTAATAGGGAAGAAGAAATTGAGGAAAAAGGGAAGGTCAACAGGTTGATTTGGAGTCAGACCAGGCATACATTTATTAGCATCAACATTAGAATTCACAGCTTTAGTTATTGGTAAATCCACATTTTCACAGCTCATTCTGTGGCCATTTTGTTACAGTTGTTTATGTATTGTTGACAGATCTTACTTGTGGCATCATGAACTCATTTGTTGATGAGCATATTTAAACATTGTCTTGTACTTCAATTTTCTCTTCGATGAGTTAACAGAATATCATAGACCAAAGAGGTGAATTTTACAGCTGACCAGAAAACACCATGCTCAGCTTAGTTTAGCTGGTCATGGTGTTTAGCTTTTAGTTTAAGAAATACATGAACTTGAGATGCCATTTTACAGTATTTTATGTCAATCTGATTGAAGTGCACCTTTCTGCCAGGTGCGTCATGGACTGAGGGCCACCATGCTGGTAAATGCTGCTGGGTTATTAGTAGAGCACTACCTCACTACATCTGTTACAGCATCACAGTACCACCAAGGTTGGAAGAGACCTCAAAGATCATCAAGTCCAACCCATTACCACAGACCTCAAGATTAGACCATGGCACCAAGTGCCACGTCCAAACCCACCTTGAACACCTCCAGGGACAGTGACTCCACCACCTCCCTGGGCAGCCCATTCCAGCAGTTGATGACTCTCTCAGGCAAGAACTTTGTCCTCAGCTCCAGCCTAAACTTCCCCTGGCACAGTTTGAGACTGTNCAGCCTCGTTGCCCTTCTCTGGACATGTTCAAGTACCTCAATGTCCTCTTAAATTGAGGGGCCCCACTGTTATCACAGTGTTAGCTGGAAACCTTATACTAGTTAGGGTACTGCAAGTTCATCTCTGTCCTCTTGAAAGCTATAAGGTTCAGGTACTTTCATGTTTCAGGCTCTATTAGATCAGCCTATCCTAAATCGAATACAGTGTAAATGAGACTAATCTCGGAGAAGGTAGCCTATGTGTATCAAGGCTCTAAGAAACTGCTTACCTGGTCTATTTATTTATGGAGCGCTAATCACCATGGTGCCAGGCACTGTCCCTATCCATATGTGCAAAACAGTGATGAGCTGACATGCTCTTGTTTGCACTCTTTGGATCAGAAGGGCAAAACATTTTCAGGGAAAGGGCACCATTCCTCCAGCCTTCCTCTGCTGGCCTGGGAGAATTATAATTCAGGTAATTCACTTTGAGAGGCTTCTAAGTGCAAAGCTACCTTGACGTCAGTGGCTGTTGCATTACTATAGAGCTGGACTAACTTTGCCAGTACTAGTTGTCACTAGTTAAACTCCCTATAACTGTTGACCCTAGAGCTAAGCAATCAAAATACACTGTGTACTCACCATTAAAGTCACTGAAAGGAGAGTCCAACACAACTGGCAGTCTTTGTCTCGTGATGAAATTTGAGGGGAGCTCTAGACACGGGCAGTTCTCCCCTAGGAAGGGTGATGTCCAGGGCTGCTAAAAACAACCCATGTTGACCCCATTTAGATGAGGAATTGATATATTTTTATATGCAACCCAAATGAAACATTATTTTCTTTAGTCAAAGCAGAAGTGCTTCTCCGTCAGCTCCAATGCATGTGGCTGAAGGAGGAAGAAACTGAGTTGTTTAACTTGCCTTGCTGTGTTCTCATGTGTGTGACATACCTTTGAATTTCTGCCAGCAGGTCGCACTCTCATTTCAAACTTAAGTGCCAAGCACGTCTCTGTGAGATGTGGACAGCATTTTGCACAGAAGAAGTCTGTGAAGGCAGCACAGACCCAGAGAGGTCCTTCGTTTTGGGCTGGCCTACCACAAATTGTGTGGCAAACTTCAGGTAAGAACTGAGATGTGCTTTACTTATCAAGTTATATGTTTTTAGGCTGACAGGTAATGAGACCATCACGGGTTGAGTTCAGCACCAGTGAACATAGGAAGCAGGAATGTACTGTTTCTTAAACCAGTTTCTTCTACTGTTGTGAGCAGGTCACTTACCCTCCATGCCCCATCTTCTGTCTCTACAAATGTAGCAGTGATACTCACTTATCACTTAAAAATTAGAGGAAATATGTGATTTGGCATAGCACTGTCAGTGCTGCAACCTTGCTCAGTTTCAACTCTTTTTATTTTTCTTTCTTTCTTTTTTTTTTTTTTTTAATATAAATTGACAAACAGCTTGGGTAATTATTAGTAAACAGTCAAGCTAACGAAAGATGAAAGAGATTCTCATAGAACACTTTTAGACAAAAGAGATTGTATTGGAAGTAGCAGGAAACATGCAGCGAAATACTGACCTTGTCCTATTTCTCTTTTTAATTTAATTATGCCAGAGAAAATGTTCAAACTTCCTCTTAAACCAGAACCTCTGAATTTTAATAAAGAGAAAGACTTTTGGTCTGTCTTTGCAGCATTAACTGTAGGACACAAGGGCTGTAGAGGTAATTTCAGTGATTAGGCTAATTTTACTCTCAGCAGGAGGGCTCTGTCGTCACTTTGGATAAGGGAGGGCCCAGTCACCCTGAAATGCCAGCTGCTTAGCCACAGTAAATTGTCTGGGTCTTGGAAAATGCATTTTCCTCTACCAACAGGGAGCAAAAGCTGATGCATAATTTGTATGTCACATTGGCTGCATCCAAAGAGAATGCTGTGCACAAGCTACTCTATTGAGCTGGTTGCGCTGTTTATGTTTTTTTCACTTAATAGTCCTGAAAATAAGCTGAAATTTTCTCTTGATTTTCAATTGAACTGTTGCAGAGAAACACAATCTTTGATCTAGAGACAGTATGTGGCCCTTTATAGCTGTCAGAAAGGAGGTAGCTGTCGATCAGAACAAAGTCAGAGATTTTGTAGAAGTTAAATTATATCTGAAACTGCACAGAAAAAACACAAAACACCATGCGTAAACCCATAGGTGCAAGCTGGCAGAACTGAAGCAGCCAAAGTAGAATCGCATTTTCAATGTTTGTAAAATGCATTCTCTACACAGTATCATCCAGTAGATTTGTCGTTCTCTTAAAATGTGAAGACCTTAATTTCCAGAGGTAGCAGTGGGAACAGCAGTTACTCCATCTGTGGTAGGATTTAAGTCAGAAGAAAGCTGAAGCAAAATTCCTTGCGCTACATTTGGAAAGCATATAAATGGGATAAAGATAAACAAGATAAACCTTACAATATTCAAAGTTAAACTCTACCAAGTACAACAAGACCAGTTTTCATTGTGTCTTACTTGTATGTTGTGATGTGGTTAAAAACCAAGTAGTGAATAACAAGAGTGAAAGTGGAAAGAAGTCTACATATCCGAGGAAATACCTTTAAACTTTTGAATTAAGCTTGTATCTTAAAGTGACCTTCTCTTCTGTTTGAACATTACTTCAAGAATTAAACTCATTTCCTACTGCAAAGCTCACTGGTGAAGTTCATTCAGTGGTAAAGCTTTCAATTCTATGACAAAAATTAGTAACTGGGACTTTTGATCTTAGTGGCAGGCTTTTCAGTTGATTTTGGAGGGAAATAGTTTTTTATTCAAATCTAGAAAAAAACCTTTAGGGTTTTTTTTGGGGTTTTTGTTTTTTTTTTTTTTGTAAGTATTTATGCAAATTGCAAGTAAGAAGCAATTCATTCTACCATGGTTTGTACAAGATCTGTTTTGGAATTAGAATGATGGCTGATTTGTCACTGTTTTTTCTGTAATTCTTGCAGGTCTGCAGAACAAAAGGAAACGTGGCTGTCTTTTTTACAAAGGTACTTTACTATACAGTCTTTGAAGACCTTGAGAAGAGTCCCAGTCATCTAGACCAGTAATTCCCAAGCTGTGGTGCTTATGCAATCGTGATAGATAAGCTCTTTTAAAGTGGTATTAAGAAAAAAATCCATCTCATATCTCCTCCCTGCAGAACATATGGCACTGTATGTGCCTTTCCTGCAATGATCACTACTCAAGAAGGGAAACACTTCCCTGTGCCTGAACTTGGCTCAGCACAAAACTGGAATGATTCCTGTCACACATGGTCCCTTCCCTATCCATCTGTAGGAGCCTGTGTCACCATAACTCTTGAGTGTGGAGGTTTTTCCATGGCGATGGCATCTAAGCAAGCCCAGCTCATAAACCTCTCTTCTAACCTGTCTGCTCCACATGTTTGGCTGTATTTTTGTCTTACAAAATGTACCCCAAGGTGGAGAGCATGGTGGGAGGCTTGTGTAAATAGAGCTGTTTTATTTCAGTCTATGGTCAGAAAACTGCTAGTAGTGGGTTTGTTTTCTGATCACCTAATTCTACTGGTTGAGGTTTGTGTATTTATCCAATTCTTCAGAGTTCCTGGGGTTGTTTCAAACTTTCTTGCTGGGTATGATTTCTAACTCACTCTTCTCTTGTCCAGTCCTTTGAACTGGTCTGTACAATGGGATTTAACTCCTTCTAGTTACATGCCATCCAGTAACAAGAAGTTACATCCCCAGTTATACCAGTCTGCCTGTACTGTAGGCTGAGGCATCACAATAATGGATAGTTTTAGCTAGTTTTTTTTTTTAATGCAACATCTCTGCTGCTTACTCTGATTTCTACAATGAGTTTTCGCACAACAGGACATTACTGGGGGACACAGTCTGCATCCCTTCCTGATACCGCTGAACTCTTTCCTGTCACCAGAGATCTTTCTACTGCAGTACATCTGCAAACAGCTTCTTATATAGTTACTGCATGGTTGCTGTTTAAATGTCTGGTTTGCTATTTATGTTTACAATAGTAAAAAATTGCTTATTTTGTACTCTTTCTGTTAGTCGAATAAGAGAAGAGAAAGAAAAAGACTACCCGAAAAGCATTCCTCTGAAGATAATTGCAAAGGATGTGGGAACTTGTGCATATGTAAGTACTCTTGGGCTGCACAGGGGTTTAAAGCCACATCAGCTGCGAGTGCTGTTCATGTCTAAACTCCTTGGATATTGGGAGGGGTCCTTTGGTTTGTAACCGCCTTAAGGATCCAGCCCCTTTAAGACTTGGCGTAGGCAGCTCTGAAGTGTTGATTTCCTGTGTTTAATACATGAGTTCCACTTTTAAAGACAGTGTACTCGGTAAGGAATACTGGTTCTGGCACACAAACTAAAGACTGTACAGTGTGAAATCTCCAGGAACACCTCTAGCGGAACTTATACATAAGCATCTTCAGAAATGCCAGTACAATGTACCCTTTTTGGGCTTGTAAAACTGATCTAAACCCACAGCTGCCCTCAGTCAATTCTGCAAAGTCACAATGCGTTTTATTGTTTGCAGTGATGGCAAGTAGCAAAGCTGTGTATATGAACACCCTGAAACTGCCTTAAGCGTGTTTTTCTTCAACTAACTGATGCTGGTAAATTTATAGGCATAAGGTAAATTGGTAAAGAAAGTTCATCCACAGAGTGATTTGCACCTCTTTTACTAAGTTATTTTTAAATAATTTACACACAAATTCTTGACACAAATTCTTGAATGTGGCCAGTTCCCTAGGAATAGCCTAACATTCAGTGACAAAACATGCATTCTTCCTTTACTCCTTACACATTTGTCTTTTCTTTCTAACTGTGCTTTTGAGATCTGTATTTCATGACCAGAAGCCTAAAGAGCATTTGCAAGGACAGAAGAAATTTTCACTGAATTTAGACTTTCCTGGAGGTCTTTGCCCGGCAGAGAATCTCCACTTGGGATTATGTATTTGTGTAGACATAAGCATAAAGGAGTCTCCCTTTTTCCCCCTGAAAATCATTATTAAGGTAAAGTATAATAGTTAGAATTGTTAGTCTGCTAAGGCAAATGTTAATAAATGATAACAATAACTGTGATAGTTCAAATTTAGTTTTGATAGTTCAAATAGTTTCTAGTGGGAGGTGTTTCTGGTGGGAGGTGTCCCTGTCTATGGCAGGGGGTTGGAACTAGATGATCCTTGAGGTCCCTTCCAACCTTACCATTCTATGAAATGCAGAACTACAGATCAAGGGATGTTCAGGTGTCCAAAAATCGTGCATGCATTCAGGTGTTGCACTTTCATTTTTTAAAAAAATTATTTTATTTTTAAAAATGTTTTTTTTCTCCTTAGATATAGTTAGGTCATGTGCCAAATATGATTTCCTATTACTGATAGTCCTAGAAATTACACACTGTAGTCTACTGTTATCAACTATAAAACAGAAGAGGACCAGTTGGAAACTTTGTGATGCAAATAGTTCTTATGACAGCGTGGTCCCTGTGCTGCAGCAGCTGGAGATGCCCAAGAATTATTTCATTTTTTGGAGGGTAGGGAAGGCTGAATACAAGGCATGAGCAATTTTATGATATTCTAGCCAAGAGCAAAACTTATGCAAATGTGCTGACCTACTCCTGAGAACCAGATGTCATTGCTTCAGGCTAATGTTAAATTTTTTATGGTATGATTGTCCTGAAGCAAGTTATACAGTGTTCTCACTACTTTCCTTTGATTGTCATGGCAGCTTATTACTGTCCGGGACTTATACAAACGTACAGCTCAGATCTCTTCTAAATGCAGAATATCAGGAGGATGTTTCACCAGAATGTCCTACAGCCAGTGCAAAATTGATATGCTACAGGTTAGCAGGGTATAGTAAACTGTCTTGGGACTGGCAGTGAACATTTACATCCTGGCTCTGCCACCTTCCCTTCTTTGGATTATTGAACCTTCCCTCCTTTGGGCCTGGACAGTTCGCTGCAGCATGTGTGCGATTGTTCTGCCAGGGCTTCAGGCTGCAGACCAAGAGGTATGTGGTCTTGTTAGCTGAGCCAAACTAGCATGTCTCTAAAGATGGCTTACTAACTATGTGGGAGCTACCTATCAGCTTGGAAGTGAGGCCAGCATGGCTGTGATGATTCAGGCTAAAACCACTCTGGTCAAAATGTCCCCAATTGATTTTGTGTCTGCGAGGTGATGGCAGCAGGTGCTGCCACATTCTGGCAGGGCTGGGGATGGAGTCATTCATCCTGGTGTGTTTGAAATGTGTCGTCCTGCAGAAGAACAACCTATGGTGCTGAAATACAGACCATTGTCCAGATGTACAGGAGTAACACAGGTGCCAGGTGACAGATGCTGAAATCTCACTCTGGAAAGACTTCTTCCAACACAAAGCTTGGAATTTCATGGTGGTTGCTGTAGCTATTTATTTATAAGTGGTGTTTCTGCTGATGCATACTTTTCCATACTGCTGATCAGTAGATTCTGGAAGATGCTGAAGAGATAGTACTTTAACTGGATGAAAGATTACCAAGAGGAAGTGCTTCTGGCACTAAGCTAAATCTAGCTTTGCAAAATCTATATAGAATGTGCCAAAGGATATAGAGATGAACAGCCTGCATGTAATATTTTCTGGCCAGGGATATTTTCAGTAGAAAAATGAAATTATTAACAATTGACATGAGAACCAGTTAATCCACTTAGAAAACCACACTGGAATGTTTCTTTTATTTTTTTTTTTCCAAAGGAAACTTGCATACTTTTAAATTAACCTATTGCATTTCCCTTCTCTGGTGTATAAAGTGCAATTAGTGACTGTGTCTTTTTTTGCGTATTGTAATGTGGAAGTCTGGTCTCCAGAAATCCAAAAATCATTACACCCTCTCTTCTGATGGAGCTGTTGGGGAAGCAGGAAGCAAATACAGAAAGTGTGTGACAAAGCAGAGGCATTAAACCCTTGGCCTCAGACAACTGAGTCTATCTATATGATATAACTTATTTATCAAGTAAAATTTTAACAGGATACTCTCAAATTTTCCAGCAATTAATTATGCTGAATTGAACTTCAGATATTCTTTGCAAACATACAATTTTAATGCCCATCTCTTTTTTTTTTTCCTGTTCACAGTCAAAAACCCTAAGTGTAACCAACGTCGATACAGCAAATGATGTGATTCTGATGGCCCTGCAGCAGCTGGGAATTAATGTAAGTCTTTGCACCAATTTTAATGAATCTTCTTGTAGTCATTTTTAATAAGCAAATTGTTTCTTGCATTTTCCCCAAGTTTTAGGGTGAAAACATTAATTAAATTCTCTACCATAGCAATTCAGTGTTGCTGAAATGAAGCAAAAGTGCCTTGTTAATATATAGACCTCCAGAGATCATCAAGTGCCTTCAAGGTTTTGAGTAACTCTCTTATTCTCGTAAAGGATCCATCACATTTGAAGCTGCTTTTAAATCTGCTTTGCTGATGCCTAAGAGGAGATACCTTGACACAAGAAATGAGAGTTTGATTCAGTGCCTTTTCCATGCTTAAGTGTGAAGAGGAAACCTACTGACCTGCTTTGTTAGTTGGTTTCAAAACGTGCAAACCTGCATGATCAGCTGTGTCCCTAGATTACAAGTACAAGCACTGCTCTCAAGTGTCCAAATCAGACACTCTAAATATTCATGGACCCTTAGTGTGATGTGAGATATGAATGTAACTGACTGATTGCACAGAATCTAAATGCACTCAATGTAACTGACTGATTGCACAGAATCTAAATGCACTCTATTTAAGCAATTTAAGCAGCTGTTTTGGACAAAGGCTTTTACAAGACTTCAAAGAATCATTGAATACCAGGTTGGAGTGAGTCTCAGCAATCATCTGGTCCAACCTTCCTTTGCAAAAGCATTTTCTAGGCAAGATGACCCAGCACCCTGTCCAGCTGAATCTTGAAAAGTGTCCAGTGCTGGGGAATCCCACTTCTCTGGAGTGATTATTCCAGTGGTTGATTGATCTCATTATGAAAATGTTACCTCTTCCATTAGGAATCTGCCAAGGAATGGCTTGCACCATGTAACTCCTTGTAAAAAGGGAGTCTCCATCTTCTTTGTAACTACCCTTTAAGTACTGGAACATGATGATAAGGTCTCCCCTAAGCCTTCTTTTCTCAGGGCTGAACAAACAGACTTCTCTCAGCCTCTTCTCACGTAACGGGCTTTCCAGTCCTTTGACATCTTTGTGGCCCCTCTCCAGCCCCTCTTCAGCCCATCCATATGTTTTTTTATACAGCAAGGACCAAATCTGAGCACAGTATTCCAGGTGTGGGCTGACAAATGCTGAGTAGAGTGGAATAATGATTTCTTTAATTCTGCTGGTGGTGCACGTTATTGATGCAATTGTGTTGGCTTTCTTTGCTGCAGTAGCACACCGTTTGCTCATGTTGAGCTTGTTGTCCACCAGGACCCCAAGTCCACACAGAGGTGCTCTCCAGCCAGGCAGATCTCAATCTGTGATGCACTTCTGGGTTATGTTTTCCCAGGTCATCATACACTTGTCCTTGTTGAACTTCATCGGGTTCTTGTTAGCCCACACTTCCAGCCTATACAGGTCTTCCTGCAGGTGACTCTCCTTCCAAAACACAGAATCATAGAATCAGTCAGGGTTGGAAGGGACCACAAGAATCATCTAGTTCCAACCCCCCTGCCTTGGGCAGGGGCACCTCACACTAAATCAGGCGGTCTAGAGCCTCATCCAACTCGGCATTAAACACCTCCAGGGATAGGCCTTCCACCACCTCCCTGGGCAACCCATTCCAGGGTCTCACCACCCTCATGGCGAAGAACTTCTTACTAACATCCAACCTGAATCTACCCATTTCTAGCTTTGTTCCATTCCCCCATGTCTTATCACTACTTGACATCCTAAAAGGTCCCTCCACAGCTTTCTTGTAGGCCCCCTTAAGATACTGGAAGGTCACATTAAGGTCACCTTGAAGGCTTCTCCTGTCCAGGCTGGACAGCCCCAACTCCCTCAGTCTCTCCTAATAGGAGAGGTGCTCCAGCCCACTGATCGTCCTCTGAACATCCACTTCTCTACTCAGTTTGGTATCATCAGCAAACATGGGTAAACTTGATCCCATCATCAAGATCACATGTAAAGATATTAAACAGTATTGGGCCCAGTATTCATCCCTGGGGAACCTGCTTTTGACAGGTTGACATTTTGTATGAACTAGTTGTCATTTTACCAGAGAAACCACAGAGGGGGAAAAACTCTGAGGTCTTAAACCAGAGTGAACTCAGCCAAAGTAACAGACCCATTAATCACACAATGTGTGAAATGTAGTTTTCATAATTGCCATTGGAAATCCATAGAGCTCCTTTCAAGTGGTTCTCTCTGGACATAAACAAAAAAACCTCAAGATGGCACATAAGGAAAAGCTTCCTCACAGTCAGAGCAATCCTTTGCAGCAGTTGGGTGTTTGTTTCTCTGGTAAAATGACAACTAGTTCATACAAAATGGCAACGATCATCTGTTCCAAATTATCAGAAAGGCAGAAAGAAGGGCCTTGGGTTTCCCAGCTTTGTAAGTACACTTGCTGATTTTTCTGAGACAGTCACATTTACACTGACAAATAGCCTCATAAAGCCAGTAAAGTACAGCATTTGCAATCAAGAGATGAACAGTCTGCCTCCTGAAACTGCGCTTAGTAACTCTTCCTCCGATTCTCCTTCCCAGCAACAAACCCTTTCATATGTATGTTTAAAAGGAAAAGTAAATACTCCTTCTTGTGCTTCTCAGCTGTATTTATTTGTGCCTGGCTGCTTGCCCTGAGGCATCAGAGATGTCTCCAAAGCCTATTTATTTTCCTTCTGCCCCCTGCTAGCTAACTTGACAGCAGTGCTAATATGGGCCAGAAAGCTCTGCCAGTCAGAGAGCAAACTGCAAAGGCTTTTTTGGGTGTATCAGCATTACACCGGGTGTGTACAGCAAGTAGAAAGAATCACAGAATCACAGATGGTTAGGGGTTGGAAGGAACCTCTGGAGATCATCTAGTCCGAGAGTCTCAGGAAAGAGTCTCAAGAGCTTTAGGGACACTGGATGAAGGTCCAGACAATACAAGATAAACCTATTTAAAAGTAAGTAAGGTCGAATTTTAGAGCTTAAATAAGTACTGTTATGAGATATTAGTAAATTTTTATAGCCAGAAAACCTCTGTTTTACAGTCATTCTGAGTTAACTGTGTCACTGAAAAGGGATTTAAGGTGTAATAGATCACTTTTCACTCAATGTATATATCCATTTGCATGTATCCTTTTGCCCATAAAGCAATTTACATCAAAGGTCATTCTTCCTGTTTCTGTTGTCTCACCCTCATATCTGCAGTAGTGTACTTCTTCAGTTAAACTGCATTACGAACTTGTACATTTACACTAAAAGCAATGTTTAGAACTTGCTTTCAAATCACCAGCTTTTCCCAAATATGTTCAGATTTTCCAGTCCTCTGGAAATTGTCTCCTTTGATGTACATTTTTCTTTTCCACCGTAAATTTTAAAAGAGGACTCAGAAGTCTTAAAGCGTCATCCAGTGGTCCAAAACCCTTCCACACAAAAGGACTGATGGCAGGCCTATGAGGAGATTTTGGGGCACTGTTTAGTGGCAGGAGCCCATTGAGTGTCATCCTTGCCTCGGCATCATCAACATGGTCTCAGGTCTCAGGCAAAGGTGCACCTGCCCTGCTGTACAGCACAGGGTACACGATGCTGTTAGTTGGTGAGCCTGAGCGTCTGCTTACAGGGATTGTGGAGAAGCTGGGGAGATGATGGAGCTCCCTGGTCTCTGGTGTGAGAGTGAGTGTGCCTGTGTGCCAGAGCACATCCCAGAAGCTGCAATTGCCCTGATACTTAGGACAGAGCTGAAGGGTCAGCTTAGCTCACATGAGCTGTCTGCTGTCTACCACAGGCTCTGCAGCAGGCCCCTGCTTTGTGCTACTTATCTGTAATTGCTCTGGGGGATCAGACCTGTCTCTCCTGGGTGATGCTCATTGCTGGTGGGGAGAAATGGGACACAGACTTGCTGGGGGCCAGGAGCAGCACTTCAGGTCAGAGATCCTCTCCATGCTGTGTGCTGTGTCATTTCCAGCTTCCACAAGTAGGGAGGCACACAAGCTGGGGACTGATTCAGCCACATGCCATGGAGGACTGGCATCATCTTGATCTGTCCTCAACAGCAATCCCAAGTCCTAGCAGGCTGTGACCTCTCTCCCTCTGCTTCCAGGAGCAGTGAAAGAACTGGGCCAAATTTCCTCTTTTTCCTTCAGAAATGGCAGGCTCCAGCCCCTTTCACTGCTCGGAGATGGAGCCTGGTCACATAGACTACATTGCACATGACAGACACAGTTCAGAAGCTTTGCTGGTGGCAAATTTAGGTGGTGCAAAACTAAAATGAGTTCCTTTGGCTTTGCTGACAAGGCACAGATTATCCTTATATTGTGCGAAACCTATTACAAACCTGTCCTTAATGGCTGGCAAATTTATTCTTAGTATTGCTTTATAGGGCTCTGAAAAAGACTACAAGCTGTGGGTGATTTCAGGAAGAGAAGATGCTCCTTACCCTCTCATTGGTAAGTTCCTGTCATGGTTTCATTTTTAAACATTCCCTCATTTTTTAGTGCTGAAGGAAGCAAGAAATACAGAGAAGACTGAACAGTTTCCTCTTTTCTTTGTTTTGGTTTTCCCATTTTCTCTCTTACTTCCCTGTCACACAAGTTTGTCTATTTGGGGAGCTAGTCAGATGCTGATCCTTTGTTTTGAAGAGCAATTGTCCGCTTGTGTCACTAAGGTTGCAAAAGTTCATTTATATCTACCCAAGTTTTGCTGCATGAGCTCAGTCTTTCTACAATCAGCCTCTCCACTCACTCACCTCCTCTCCTGGAGCCAGTCCAGCTTTACCATATTTCTTCCTACACTTCCATAGCATTATTTATTCCCCTCCTCAGCAAAACTCAGCAGAGTTTTGAGAAATGTTCTGTTCTTCCACAACTTGAGTTAACTGATTCCAGAGTTCTTTTCCAGTCCTGTATTTCTCTAACTGGCTTGACAGCACCCCTCTGATTAGGGGCAAATTATCACTTACTCACTATCTAAAATGCTTTTTAAAACATTTCCTCTCCAGGAATCAACCCAAAGCTCAGAAGTGATTGGATGGAGTGATTTGATTTTGGCCCACGCTTCACTGAGAAAAAAATCCCTTCTTGTTATTAAGAACCTTTCCCTGTAGAAGCCCAGCATTACTTGTGCTATGTAAGAGCTCACAGATGACTAGAACAAGAAAAATGAGTGGATTTTCTGTTTTTCTCCTGCAAATCTATCCCCAGTAAATTTTGACATTCCTTCTTAAAGCAGCCTTAGCTACAAATGCATTGTTGGAGTCAGACAACATTAATATTTATAACATGTCCAACTTCTACACCTTAAACCCTGTTCGAACTGTTTTGTCTTTGAAACATGCCAGACTTTGACTTTCCAACTATGATGAGGAGCTTCTTCAGGTAAAACCAGAGCCATGGTTCCAAATACAGAACCAGAGAATTCAGAAGTGGGAAAGGCCTTTCTAATTGATTGACTTTCACTGTAAATTCGAGTTACAATCATTCAAAAAGAGGAATCTGATACAAAACTGGCGCTGCTCTTCATATTTATGCAGAGGTTTATCAGATAAAAACAGCTTTTGTCATTAGTAGACATCAGAGGCAGTCTGACTGTGCTCCACAGCATCTGACTGTGCTTCAGCTTCACACTGCCTATAACCTCAAATAGCACCTCTTCCCCTATCAGTGTTCAAGACTAAGTGCAAGTTAACTAAGGCCTCTTAAGACTGACCCATATTTAATGTAATATCAACTGCCGAGTCTTTTAAACAAGACAAAAAAAAATCATCTTGCTGGTGGCATTTTTGAAAGCTCCCCCAGAAATAAATTGCCTCTGTGTAGTCCCCAAAAATGCTGGTTAGTGCCAAGCATAGCTCATTTACGTTAGCCCTGTGATTAACATTTCCTTCCTGTTTCAGCCTCAGACAGGAATCACAATTGTGTCTCATTTGACTGAGGCAATGGTGGCTGCTTGAAGAGGGAGGGAAGACCACTTTCACAATGGGCTTTTTGGTTTTGCTTGCTTAGCAAAAATCTCGTTTCTTGCCAGAACCACATGAGCAACCAGTACCTAAAATTTCAGTGTCACAAGTAAAGCTGTAGAAAGAATAAACAGCGAATTCAGAAGTAGTTAATTCTGCCTTTTTTCTCCAATGAGATTTTATGTCATATGTCTGTAATAGATCTGATTTTACGTTTATGTCACTTTAACTACACTGAACACAGTAACTCCATGTCTGCTAGTTAAAGATTTAATGCCAGTGTAAATATGCAGAAATGCATCAATTCTGAGATCAGTTAAGGAGAAAGCAATGCAGGCCAGCATGCAAAATCTGCTTTTCCTCCAAGGCAGATGGAGTTTTGCAAGTCTCCAGTCAATCCAACACAGATTATTCTCATTTCTCTTTGAACAGGGCACGAATTTCCCTTTGGAATTAAAATGAGCCACATTCGCGATGCTATGCCCCATGGATCAAAGCACTGTGCCTGCCCTAGGCAACTTCAGGGGTCGTTCTTGACGGAGCAGCTGCCCCAGGAGCTGCAGTGCCAGTTTGTGCTGAAGCCAAGCCGCCTGGCTGTGTGCCACCAACTGAACGGTACGTCACCCCTCTCACCCCAGCATCCTTCACCCACAGCCAGTCTACCTCCCTGGCTGTGCTATAGAGAGCAGACATGCTGCGTTGGAGATGGGGGCTGTGGAATGCAGAGAGAAGCGTGCAGATGTACCTTCCAGCTGCAGCGTAGCTCTCCCTGATTTGAGCGTGCTGTTGTGTATGTGTCATCTTTGTAAATTACATTTTGACAAGCTGCCTGTCAAGTGATTGTTCTAAATGCAGCAGAAGTATAAGATCTCTGCCCTGCGATTTTTTTTGGTAAGTCTGTTAGATGAGCTTTTCTCTGCAGCCCTTGCTGTGCTCTGTGCCAAGGCAGAGTGGTTTTACAGTTCAGGCGTCAAGGCTTGAATTCAGCACAGAATTCCCATACAGCATTTGGCAGCGTTCATTACCTCAGCAAGGTACTTAGAGCTACGCTCCCCTCCTCACTGGGACCCTCATATGGCAAAGCAGCCTAGGCATGTGCTCAAGTACCTAGATGAAGTGAGCAAATGCACCTTTATTTCAGTTCTCTGAGTAAAATGAAGACAGTAACATTTTCTTCTGCCTTTTTCTTTGATGCTAAAGAAATGAGCACCTGTTCTTTGTTTTGCACTCTGTTGTCAGTGACGCAATGGCTGCTTACTGCTCGCGAGTGAAACGAATGAGGAAGTTTTACAAAATTGGGGCGTTAAACTGAAAACCTTGCAGGGCAAGGATGTATCCCATGGTTTTTTTTGTTGTACTTAACATGCTGGCATGCTCATCTCAATTAGGAACTCATCCCTACCTCACCATTAGTGACCTCATAATAATAAAAATAGCATGCACACCGTTATCCTGTGCACTCCTCAGTAGCTAAGATCTACAACATATGGATAGAATCCATTTGTAATAATTTCAGAAATTAAATACAGTGAGACTATACCTGTGCTTAGTACAAATTATTCCGGAAATGGATTCCATTTTATATAAATTAATTTCCTTTCCACATGCCTTCACCCACCCCCCCTCCCTGACCCCCCTTCCCAATAATTTGTGTCATATATTACTTCATGGCATAATTTAAGAATGAGGCAATCTAGCAAAGGGGTGTAATTAGGTTTACAGGCCCCACTTGGCAGTTGACGTTGACTGGCAAGAGAAAATAGAAATGCAAATCAGGCCTGTAAAGTTCTAATGCAGATGTGTTGTCAGCAGTGCTGTGCAAGCTGCAGGAGGGAAAGCAAGGCTGCCTTTGGGGCAGCAAAAGCCTGGGGCATCCTGCGAGTCATGCACAGGGACTGCACTAGGTGGGAGAAAGAGGCTTTCAGTCCTTCAGCTTTCCTGCTTTCATCAGACAAAACCTCTCAAAGTGATGCATAGGTCTGGCTGCTTGCAGACCAGATTATCTTCCATACAGTATTGGTCATTGAGCTCTTTTTAACTCCTCCCCTATTTTGGTTTTGAAGAATCACAGAATTGTCAGGGTTGGAAGGGACCTCAAAGATGATCCAGTTCCAACCCCTCTGCCATGGGCAGGAACACCTCACACAAAATCAGGTTGCTCAGAGCCCTGTCCAGCCTGGCTTTAAAATCTTCCAGAAATGGGGCTTCCACCGCCTCCCTGTGCAACCTGTTCCAGTGTCTTACCGCCCTCATGGTGAAGAACTTTTTCCTAGCATCCAATCTGAATCTACCCACTTCTAGTTCTGCTCTATTCCCTCTGGTCCTATCACTACCTCACATCCTAAAAAGTCCCTCACCAGCTTTCTTGTAGGCCCCCTTAAGATGCTGGGAGATCACAATAAGGTCTCCTCAGAGCCTTCTGTTCTCCAGGCTGAACAGCCTTAATTCCCTCAGTCTGTCTCCATAGGAGAGGTGCTCCAGCCCTCTGATCATCCTCATAGCCCTTTTCTGGACATGCTCCAGCATGTCCATATCTTTCCTGTAATAGGGGCTCCAGAACTGGACACAGTGGGGTCAAAAGATACCTTGTGTGCAAGTCAGGCTCATATTAAGACTGAGGGGGGACCTTATCAATGTCTACAGACATCTGAAGGGTGCCTGTCAGAAGTCCCTTTTCAGTGATACCCAGTGATAGGATGAGGGGCAGTGGACATAAACTCAGTCACAGGAAATTCCATCTCTATCTGAGAAAAACTTTCTTACTGTGAGGGTGATGGAGCACTGGGACAGGGTAATCAGAGACATTGTGGAGTCTTCTTCTGTAGAGATCTTCAAAACCCACTTGGGCGCATTCCTGTGTGACCTGCCCTAAGTGGTCCTGCTTTGCAGGGGGTTGGACTCAATGATCCCTGGAGGTCCCTTCCAAACTTTAGCGTTCTATGATTCTATAATTCAGATCATCAAGCAAGAATATGTCGTTATTAGGTAACCACTAGGCTTACCACCACATACAGGGCAAATTCACAGGGAGTAAAGTCTATAACCCCACATTTCACTGCCCACACATGCTGTGCTATTGCTTCCCTGCATGGATACTGCTGTGCTGGACATGATGCCTCTTCTAGAGGCAGCAAGAAGTAGCTGCCCAGTTGTAACCAGCATGCACCAACTGTGCTTAGGCCGTGCTGTAGGTGTTGACAGGCAGACATAACTGACAACTAACCATCACATCAAATAAGTAGCTGTGTGGACACCAGCTGTAGTGGTGTTGCATTGCCTGTCCTGGCAGTGTGGTTTAAAAAAGAACACAAGAATTTACTGTGTGGAGGAGCTGAACTGTTCCTGTTACTTCTCCTGCAGCCTTTCGATATGTTACAGGAATGGTCACCTACAAGTTAAACGTAGTCATTAAGTAGTGCTCATGAGCATATGTCTAAAAAGTATTGTAATTAGCAATTTGCTTGAAGTTTATCTTGCTAGAACTGACTGCTGCCAGTGGCTAGTCTGTAATCCAAGTGATTGTTTAATCATCTGTTAAAATAGAAAGCAAAATTTCAACACAATAGTCTCAATACAGACAGGAGATCTTTGAAAATTGTTTGACAGTTAAGGGGTTGATCAGAAAGGATCCTGTATTGTTAAATAGATCTGAAGTTTTATTTAGAAGTTTCTGATTAGTTTGCAAGAAGAGGAAATGCCACTTGCATGGCTGGCACAATGCCTATGAATAGAAATTCCCTGTGAGCAGCATAGACTGCTGCTGTGAGCTCTGAGTGAGAACTGCCACCAAAGAAATACTGCCTTTTTCTGAGTCTGGCCTAGAATAACCAACCAGAACAAGACGCTGATATTTTTTATGGAAGTACTTCTACAAAGCAGTAATTGGCATCTGTCATGGCTGAGAGAAGGCTGGGCTTCTCCTAGTGTTAAACTCTGCACAGCTTCAAGAAAAGAAAGTGTGCATCCTCATATCCTCCTGTTCCAGGAGAGAGCTGCAGTTAATCACACTTACCCCTTTTCCATGTTGTCTAAGGCACATCTTTAAGAGTGTAGCAAACAGTGAGAGACTAAGAAAAGTTCCTAATTTTAAGACTCTTTCACACACACACACACACACACTTCTGCTATTCATTTTCATTCAAAATAGCATCTTTTCTTAGTTTTTGCTTCTACTTATGGTTGCCAGAAAAAAACCCACCAATATATATTTGCTGTTATGTGAACAGAACTCCAGGTAAAGCAAACCATATCCGTATGCTAATATCCAGCTCAGCTGAAAGAAAAAAATGTCATTTTGAAAGTTAGAGGTTAGTTATGTTCTCCCAAAACATGATGTATCAAGTAACACCTTAGATGCTGCCAAGTTTATATTTCTTAAAGCTTTGGACTGCTTAAAATGTATATCCTCCATATTCATTTTTATGAAAAGAATTTTTCATCAGGCTTTCACGTTCATATGTTCACATTTTGAATTAAACTGTAACATTTCATCCTATAAGCCTCTAATGAAATTACTTCCACCCATTCCCAAAGGGAGCATGATTCCCAAGAATGGAATGACATATAAGGAAAATCAGTATTGGGACTAAAAAACAAGTGTAGTAAAGCATAGCAGAGAAAAATCTGGTATTATACCATAATCCTTGCTTCCACTCACCATAATAGTAGAAAGCAAAACGTTTGTTGATGTGGAAGAATCATAGAATCATAGAATGGTAAGGTTGGAAGGGACCTCAAGGATCATCTAGTTCCAACCCCCTGCCATAGGCAGGGACACCTCCCACTAGAACAGGTTACTCAAGGCCTCATCCAATCTGGCCTTGAACACCTCCAGGGAGGGAGCATCCACAACCTCCCTGGGCAACCTGTTCCAGTGCCTCACCACCCTCACTGGAAAGAAATTCCTCCTAACATCCAGTCTAAATCTCCCCTCTGCCAGTTTAAACCCATTGCCCCTTGGCCTGTCATTGCAAGACCTTGTAACTAGTCCCTCCCCAGCCTTCCTGTAGGCCCCCTTCAGATACTGGAAGGCTACTATCAGGTCCCCTCGAAGCCTTCTCTTCTCCAGGCTGAAGAGCCCCAACTCTCTCAGCCTGTCCTCATAGGAGAGCTGCTCCAGCCCTCTGATCATCTTTGTGGCCCTCCTCTGGACCCGCTCCAACACTTCCATGTCCTTCCTGTGCTGGAGGGTTCCAGAACTGCACACAGTAAGTAAGAACCAGCTAATAGAAAGGTGCAGAAGGTAACTCTAAGCCGATTGGCTTTGAAAACATCTAGAAAAGGACAAATGTAACAGAATAGGTTTTTCCCAGATAGCACTTTCATCATGAAACACCCTCAACCCCTCCCTTAGCAGTAACCTGTGCTGTTAAGAAAACTTTACACTGGCTAACTTTGAAAAAGGCCACGTGAAAAAAAACTTTTTCTATCCCAGTATGAGTCTTTTCTTCTCTATACACTACAGCTAAGAGCTTCAATTAGTGGTGCTAATGTGCTAACAAGTTATTTAGCACAGTTCAGCTCTGTGTGAAGTCAGCAGGCTGAGGTTTGCTATCCCACACTGCAATAAGTGCTGATGCTGTGATCCAGCAGTGCAGTGCAGAGTCTGGGGATCCTCTTAAAAGCGTGGGTAAGGCAGCACACTCTGCACACACACACAGGTATGTGCTTGGTGAACTAGGCTGAGCAGGATGCCAAGAGCTGGTTGAGTTCGTGACATTTTTTCCTTTGAAACCATAGCTACCACCATAAAACAAATACTGGAATTAGAATGGAAATGCATTTCTTCTAATAAACACCTTTCTCTTTTCCCAGACCTAAGCCAAAAGTCATTTAAAAGGAAAAGATCTATCATAAATTGGGCTTTTTGGCGTGGCCCAGGCACTCACTTGGACAATGCACCCCTCTCTTCAACATCTGCTGGTCCTGGGAAGCTCTTTGGCCTCTTGCTAACAACCATCTGTGAGGACGACAACCTGCCCAAACCCCTCTTGGTGAGTCCCAGGCTCAGGGATATCTATTTACAGTGTTGAAATGTCTTTGTGTCATGAATGTGAGAACATGGGGACACTTCGTAGATGGGACACTGAAATTGCCCAAGCAAAGAAAGCAGAAAGAAACCTCATTTGTGCTTCTCAGAGAGAAAACAACATTGTTTTTTAACATATGCTGTGGTCAGGTCTGATCAGTAACAAATAGCTTGAGAAAAGTATGTGATCAGTCAGCAGCTCTTGGCTATTTCTTCTGTATAGTCCATGCTACAAGGCTGGCTCCTTAATTCTCACTTAGGCAGTGTGAATAAATGCCACATTCACACACAGTTTTTAAGCCACTCGCAAGATCTCTGTAAAACCTCCAGTTCCATAAATGTAGCATCTACTGTCCTTCATAGACAGTCCACACATGCATACATATACTACCTGTGCTTCAGTAAACAGCTTCTGAAGGCATCCTAGGGTAGGCAAGCCCTCTGGGTCCTCATTTCTGATATGACAGCACCACTGCTAAATTAGGTGGGAAGGCAGAGGCTGCAGGAGCATGTCTTCATCCTTTCCTGAGGGAGCACTAGTACTGTGGGTGCCCTCAAAACCAGTCCAGGAACATAAAAAAAAAGTTTTTCCAAGAACCCATTGCTAGGCATAATTCAGGCAGATGTGCAACATTTTTGGTCAGAACAGAGGGCTGCCCTGTTGTCAATGCAGTAATTGGAATGTTTACAGAGTGGGAGTGAGCCACTCAGGGTTGGGCCCCTTATCCTGACAGCCCAGCTTTCAGCTGTAACAACTTGCCAGAACCCCACTGAAAGCAGCAGGGTTACAGCAGTTTATGGGAAGAAATGACTTGTCTCCTAAGCTTGTGCTTGATGTGCTGCTTTATCACTGCCTGAATAGTGAATCATACCAGGACTTTTCAGGTCTTTTAATACTGTGGGTTTGTTATTTTCTCCTGAGGGAGAAGTGTGCATTTTTAACATTTTTGTTATTTAAATAAGTCCTCTGGAGATGAAATCTGTAAGAACCTTCTTTCTGAGAGATAAACCAATGCTACATTTCAGAGATTACTCCAAAGCATAAATATTAGTAAATTTCTGCCTGAAAAAAAAAGCCAAAACCAAAGTACTAAGCATAGAATCACAGCTTTGTAGGCTTTGTGCTTTGAATCTTAAGCACTCTGATTATGCCATAAAATATAACTTACTTCTGATTTCATGCCATGCAGCATCTCTGGAGAATGGAATACTTTGTCTGAGGGACTGTGTGAGATTTACCTGCAAGGGAGGGAAAATACGAGAGATGAATGCTGCAGGCACATCTGTGCTTCAGAGTTTCAAGGTTGCTTTCACAGCTGAAGGGTTCTCTTGTAAGCCATTGCCACACTGAACACACCATTAGCTTCACTGTGTAATTTTACCTGGGTTTACCACTCTAAGAGGGGCTTCTCAGTTTTGTCGTGTGGGTATTTTATCAAAAGTGTATTTACAAAGTATTTGTATTTGTTTGTTATATTATATTTGTTGTTGTGCTAAGATCCTGCGCTGTGAGACTCAGCCCCTTTTGCATGTAGAACTCAGTCTCTGCAAAGAAAAGGGTAATGCTGACACGAGTCCTGTTGCCATGAAGGTGCTCTTTCAAAATGACTGCACTTACAGGAGTGCTTGACTTTCAGTTGCTTCAAGAGCAAGGAAGAAACATTAAAGAACAATAGCAAAAAGAATAGTTTCCAGTAGACCTATTTGTACTGCTTTGTGTCAGAGAGACCTGCCTTACAGCCCAGACTAGCAAAATCACCAAATCCCACTGCTTAGACATTACAATTAGAGTAATGTTGATAGACTCTTCCCCAGTGTTCTTGCCATCTCTTTTGATGATGTGGCCCTCAGACCACTGTGTCTATGTGCATAATACCAAAGACCATCTGCATCCTGCATCACTCAGGTCTGAGAGACGACCCGCAGGATACAGCAGGCAATTAAACAACTGGAAAATACCATGTGCATGTTATCTCAAGAGAGGTCTCTGATTTCAGTATTTCCTTTTCTGCTTGCTTTCCTCTCCCATTTAGCAGAAAAAAATCAGGCCCTCATGAAGTTTTAAAAGCTAGTCAAAAATGTGCTTGCTTTCCCTTTCCTTTTAAATATCTCATGTAGTGAGCTGCTTACCTGTTTGCGCCTTTGCAGTCTCATTGGCTTCATAGGAGCTGAAAGACAAGCTTTAGCCCCTCCTGGGTAGTCTCCCAAGTGGGATTACCTTGCCCCAGAGGAGGTCCTGCTGACAGCCCTGAGCTGCTTGCAGAGTATAACACTCACAAGAAACAAAGGGGCGAAAGTCTGACCCAGATCAGCTGTAGAAGTGTAGATATTAACAAAGAACTTCCAAAATTAGATAAAACTTCATTTTTTCCCAGCCACTGGGTGTGGAACAGAAGTCTTTTATCTCTAGATGGTGGTGATATTTAATGGTAATGATGAGTGAGTGTCTTACTCCTTGCAAAGTGATGTCTGCCTGAGGCTACTGATAGATTCAGATCTCTGGATTAGGTAGACCTGTTTCTATACCATGGTGTTTGTGTTTAAATGACTTGGCTAAAACTTGCACAGAATCTGGAACATCATGCAGAAGGTTAGTGCTCAGTAGTGGCAACACAGCGTGTCTGTGGATGGTCTCCAAAATCAGTGCCCCAGATGACAGCTTTGCTGTGCAGTTTGGCATGGCTTGAAGGGTGAGCCTTAACTTGTGTTTGATTTGTGAGCTTTTTCAGGACTCGGAGGTTTCCACCTGTGCCAAAAGTGGCAAAGCTGCATTTTAATGGCACTAGACAATAGAAAATACTACTGAGAAATCCCCTCTCTCTTTTCGTTTTGTTTAGGACATGCTTTCCCTCCTTTATCAAGAGGGCCCTTCCACAGAGGGTATTTTCAGACGCTCTGGAAGCGCAAAAACCTGCAAAGAACTCAAAGAGAAGCTTGATTCAGGTGCTGAGGTAGACCTAGCCTGCGAATCCATATTTGTGACAGCATCTTTGTTTAAGGTTTGTGAAGAATGTTCCTTTACTCCTTTTCAGGTGATAGTAGTGCAGTTCTTGGGCACAAGCCAGTAGGACTTTTCTCCAGGGACAGGTCCAAAGACAACTTTGTACACTAAATTAAGAAGCTGGCAGATTAACATTGTGAGGATCTCCAAAGGAGGCTACTGCTGAACTAGGATGAGGAGGAGGACTTGCCAGCTTGCATTGCTGCCAGCTTTCCTGAAGTTTCAGCTATAACCTGGTCCTGTTACTCTCTTAATTTCTGTTTAAAGTCAGTTAGATACTAGAAAGGCAGGTTTGCAGACCTGTTTCCTCGCTTGTCAGTAATACCCTACACTACAGATCCTAGCGAGTGTATACTGCTACCCAAAACATTTGGATTAACTTTACTTTGCATTATCTTTTCTTGCAAACTTGTACATTCAATGTTCCTTGTGGATAAAAAGCATTGCAAGCCTCCAGTAAAACTTCAGCTACAAGGCAGATCATCATATTTCTTTTCACATTTTAGTGCAGTATGTTTTTTGCTTAGAAGAAGTAGCAATCTCCATTCTCAAACAAGCACTGCTTTGGTGGAGTATTTTTATTGCAGAAAGGCATTCCTCTTGCTACCATGTCTGTGATAGGTTTTCATGGGAGAGACACTGTTACTGTCCTTCTGGTGGGTTTAGAACCTGCCTTTAGGGCAAGATAGCTACACCATGTGAAGTGCTGATGTGCAGTACTCATCTCATGGTAACAGTTTCAGGGAGAGGCGATTGCTTAGCATTTATGACAGTAAAGAGTTACCACAAAAGAGCAAATGTGTTAGCTGCATCATAGGTTCCGTTACTCCAGCTTGTTTGGGAAGCCAGAGTTTGAGCTTCTCCCCAGGTTGCAGTATTTGCCTGCCAATGGTTGAAATATTAGGAAACAGGAGCAGCAAGACTATCCATGACAGGTGTAAGTACTCCATTAGCAAAAAGGATTGATTAAGGGAAAAGGGATTGATTAGGGCTGGCTTGGAATGCTTATGGTCTGCAGGTATTTGAGCTTGTCAGCTAAGGAGAAGTGGGGTCTACAGATAAAGTTAAGTGACATGTAGAGACAGATATTATGCAGCATCAAAATAACTGCTCCCACTGCAGAATTTTTAGTTCAGCAATAGCAGATGAAGCACCCAAATACCTCTAATCTGACAGGAAAGGGTGAGGAAAGGGCAGGAAATTTTCCCTTTAGTACAGTCCAAAGTGGTTTATCTTAGATGATTTAATGCTGATTTTGGTTGCTGTATGGAACGGGATGCTTGTCAGCTAGTGCTGTCTCACTGATACATCCTTTTGTATTTGCATGTCTCATTCCTACTGCCTCCTGGGCTCCAGAACAGCTGTTCACATGTTTTGTCTTTTCTCTTCATAAGGATTTTCTTCGCAACATCCCAGGCAGCATTTTGTCGTCTCAGCTCTGTGACAAGTGGGTCTCTGTTATGGATCAAGGAAATAATGAAGAGAAGATAAAAAACATCCAACGGTAGAGTTACTGATATTCTCAGTATTCTTCTCCTATAAATTTGTATCTCAAGATGCAGAATCCAAACTATTTAATGTACAACTTACGATTACATATATTCTAAAATAGATGCTAAAAGTATGCAACAGAGCAGTCAAACTTAAACATATACTTATGTGTTTGCCTCAGAGGGACAGTATTCTGATTTTCTTTTGTCCTGCTTTCATGCCTTTTGTGGATACTAGTATATAAATTAAATATCCTTTCATAAAACACAGGCAAACAGTGATAGAATAGGGGATGGCCTCAAGCTGCAGTTGTGTAGGTTTAGACTAGATATTAGTTAATTTTTTTTCATGGGAAGAGTGGTCAGGCACTGGAATGGGCTGCCCAGGGAGGTGCAAGAGTCATCAACCCTGGATGTATTTAAAAGTTATTTGGATGTGGTGCTTGGGGATATTGTTTAGGGTGCACCCTGCAGAGTAGAGTTACCAGTTGGTGTTGGTGATCCTGAAAGTCTTTTCCAACCTGAATGTCCCTGTGATTCTGTGATATATATGTGTGTGTATACACACACACACACACATATATATATATATATATGCTGTTCAAGACATTCAAGACATGGATTTCTGCTTGATACCAAAGCAGAGGAACTCCAAGGCCCTGGGTGAAAATGTAGCTGAAATAATTTCCTCATATATCCCACTTCATCCATCTCAAATATTAGTGACTGCTTTTAAGCCAGCATGGAATCGTGAATCAAATACTGGAGCACAGTGACAAGGGAAGCATCCACTCTTGCAGGTGATATAAAACAGAAAGTGAGCAAGGTTTATGTCATGGGAGGTTTGGTCACTAGCTGACCTCACACACACTTACATACGTATATACTCATGGAAATTTGATGGCATGGAGACACAGCTGAACTGTTTGGTTAAGCTAATAGTGAATTACCAGGAAATGAGGTGAAATAGAGCTTCATGTCATCCATTGTATATGGCTCATTAGTTTGATGAGTGTAGTTTTAATTATATATTAGAGTGTTTTTTCTCCTCCCAGAAAACTGTTCATGGATGTACCATAGTTAGGGAAAGCAGCTGAGCAGGGCCACCTGCTTGACCCACTCCCTGGTTTAGTTAGTGGTCTATGTTACACTGTTTCTGTATTTTCATTATCTTGACTTGTGCGTATCAGTGGAAAATGGTTTGTTTTGCCCAGTCCCTAATCTGAAGCATTACATGTGTTTATGTTTTCAGGTTAATAGAGCAGCTCCCAAGAGCTAACGTTGTTCTCTTGCGTTACCTCTTTGGAGTGCTGCATGGAATAGAAATGCGATCTGAAGAGAACCAGATGAATGCATTTAACCTGGCTATCTGCATTGCACCTAGCCTGCTCTGGCCTCCTGTTTCCTCCACTCCTGATGTAGAAAGTGAATTTACAAAAAAGGTAAGAGATATTGCAGTGTAGTGAAAAATCACTCCACCCTTTGTCCTGGTCAACAGGGATGTTAGGTACAGATGTGAAAACAGTCAGTACCTCTTCAGATCAGCACCCATCCTCTTATCATGACTCAAGAAGCATTCACCAACCCATTCTCATAATCTGCCTGGAAGAAGGAAAGGGAGTCAAAAAGCAAGACCCAGTGTATTAGCAAAGAGTTTCTCTCACATGAAAGATCTCTGGTTGTGGTGACCTTGGAGCAGGGCAGAGCAGAAATAGAAAAGGGTGTATACAGGGATGGTTTTGGTGAGCCTGGCTATTTTCCTGAGACTCAGGAGATGAGGAGAGAAGTTTCTGACTGTCAAGGGACACATCATGGATGCAGTTTATTCCTGTTTCTTGTCTGTATGGTGAGCTTGCCCTGAGTAGAATGATGGAATATCTAAGACATTTCTTCCCTTTGCTTTGTTGCAGATTTCTAGCCTGGTACAGTTCCTCACTGAGAATTGCTGCAGGATTTTTGGAGAGGAAATCAACTCCCTCTTTGGAGAAATACTGATGACATGCAAGAGAGAGAATAGCTCAGGTAATACAGATGTTTTGATCCTGTTAGACAACTAAACTTATTCAGGAAAAAGATTCATATATTCCATGGAGGAATCTTGTTCCCTCTTCATGTGGTGTTCCCAGATAATGGCCGTCTCTTTCCTTTGCCCAAAGTATTGGTGATAATTGATTATTCAAGTTAACAGATCTGGACCATATAATGAAATACTCTCCCTTACTCCTATTTCAGGCATCTGAGCCACTATTACAAAAAAACCAACCAAACAAAACAAAACAACAACAACAACAAAAACCCCAAACAAAAAAACCACACAAAACAACC
This sequence comes from Eubucco bourcierii, assembly GCA_013396675.1. Lineage (NCBI taxonomy): Eukaryota > Metazoa > Chordata > Aves > Piciformes > Ramphastidae > Eubucco > Eubucco bourcierii. The sequence goes on from VWZE01019674.1 coordinate 478,813, forward strand.
CAAAAAACCCACCAAAAAACCACCAAACCAAATCAACAACAACAAAAAACCCAAAACAAAACCAAACCAACCAACCAACCAAACAAAAAAAAAAACAAAGGGGAAAACAACAAAGTCTGGAGAAGGTTTCTTCTCAAGTCCCCAGCAAAAAAAAAAAAAAAGAAAAGAAAAGAAAAGAAAAGAAAAGTCAGTGATCAACAGTGGTTGTAGTACAACTGTCACACCATTATATCAGGGTTGAAAGTATCTATTTTTTATTGTCAGAACAAACGCACCCGCAGAGTTTCAATGGAGCATCCAGATTTTGCTACTAGCACAGAGAAATCATGGAAGTGGTGACTGAAAATGCCTGACAGACTTGTTGACATAGCATTCCAAAATATCGTTAATGTTCTTTTTCTCTCCAGCTTTGTGATATTATCAATTTTGACTGGAGCGTTGGGCCTTTCCTTAAAATAATTCTAAAGCAGCGTTTCAGTAAAATAAATTTTGGCACAGCTGACGCGTGCTAAAAGTGGTAATGGCGCTTGCTCTGACATGCCACACTGACGGAACATGGCCATCCCAAGCTCCTCACACTTGGCTTTTAGAGAAATTTTGGGAAATCTAATGAAATTTGGCCTGCCCCTTCCACAGTAGTGGAAGCATATGGTATGTGCCGTGCTGGGACTCTTGAGAGCTGAGACCCATGATAGGTTATGGCAGCTGAACAGGTTTTGAGGCACGCACTGAGGCATGGTGGCCACCCATGCGTGAACTCTGTCTGCTGCAAACGTGAGCTAAGTCAGCTTAGGGTAACCCAGAGCGAGAGAGATTTAATGTCACTCCAGTTGCTGCATATACAGAGTAGGGCCCAGGTGTGCACTGCCCGGTGGAAATGAGCTAGCTGTAAACTGAGACTAGAACTTTCTTCGTAACGTTGCTCTTAAAAGCATTGTATTTTCTGGAAGACCATAAAAGCGTGAAACATGCCCTGTTTTCTTATTTTGGCTAAACGAAGGAAAGAAAGGTTAAATGTTGCTTTCAACATTCACTAACAAAAAGGAATAAATGAAAGGATAAAAATAAATAAGTAAAAGGAAATAAATTACTGATCCCATATCCTGTTTATAAATCATTGCTTATGGGTGTAATACCTGCTACTAAACTTTCATATTTAATTTAAAAAAACCCAAACAACAGCAATAACAAATGTGGCCCTTACTTGTTTGTGCCATTGTCTTGTTTCTGGATGGAGCTGAAACTTAGCACACATTTAATTATTTCCAGTACAAAATCAGGCAGTGTCCTTTTCTGAAATCGTTGCCATTTCTGCTTGAAGAATCTTTAAAGGGCAAATGCTCCTCAAAGTAAAGGAGACTTGCAGATAAAAAAACCCAAAAACCAAGCAGCTGCTTGTCAGCAGGGTGGCTCAGTCAGCGATGTGTTAACACTTGGTTTGTCCTTGCAGATGCTGCTTCTCTCCATCTGAATGACTCTTCCTATGACAGCCTGGAAAACGAGGCAAACGATGAAGCTGACTCTTCTTCTAGCGACTGGATTAAGAACCGAGATCAGGATAACAGGAGCAGGGAGTCTGTCTTCACTCTGAGTGACGGCGATTCGGAGCAGACCGAAGTGGATGAAATCCAAAGTAAAACCAAATCGAAGCAGTTGACAATTTCTGCTGACGTACACCGGAAGTTTTCATCGCAAGAAAACTCAGAGAAGGAGTCTCTCTGCTCCAGCTCACGGGCCTTCTCTTCAGCAGCTACCTCAGGCACTCTCAAAACCTCGAGGAGACACAGGCGCTCCTCAGAGCCCACAATTGGCCTCCTCACACCCAGCCTTGGCCACACTGCTGATGGGCATGAAAAGGCAATGAGGAAAGCCAGCTGTGATGTTGTCCTGTCTCATGAAGATGAAGACTATCTCCATCAGCTTCGGTCATTGCAGATGGAAGGGCGAAAGCTTATCAATCAGAGCTTGATTATAGGGATTAATATTGGTAAAATTGACAACACAAACCAAAACATTGAAAAGAAAGACTTGTCCCATTGCCTCCTGCCTCCAGCTCTAGAGGGATTAAATATTTGCTCAGGATTTAGTTCTTCTAGCCTGTCTTCTCCTGGGACATCTCCATCTGTGTCATCAATGAGCTCCCTGGACAGTGCTTTCTCTCAGTTTTCAGACCACTCCGTGTTTACCCCAACTGAAACTTCCTCCCCTTTTGATAGCACTTTTCAGTCGCTAAAGAAGCGCGGTGACACTGCTCCTGAAGCGGCCGATGACTGTTTGGTTATACCCAGTAAGCTGCCACCGTCTTCACAACCTACCCATGCTTTGGCTGAAGGGGGTTTGGTGGAGCCCAACCACAGGGCAGCACCCCTAAAAGCTACTGATGGACTCAACTGCTATTTGTTTAAGCCTGACATTCAGTCATTACCTTTGAAAGTCACAGAAAGAGACAGACTTCATGATCCAAGATCAAAGAGGAGGTCCAGAAGAGCATTACAGCTATCCAAAGTTTGAAGAGACTGACCAGAGCTTTTTGACAGAGGAATCTTAACACTCCAAATAAACACCAAGAAGGAAATGCCTTTGGTGTTGATGAGTGTTCATTGTAAGTTTAATATCTGGGTTGTTCAAATTTAATTGAGCAGTCCTCAGATTCACAGGTTTTCTTTTTTTAGGAAACTGAATAATGTTCCCACATAAAGCTTTGCAAGAACACTGTAAAAAATAAAAAACAAAACATAAAAATTGCTCAAAAGCAAACAAATAGAAATCTCCAGAAAATCTGGAAGGGTCCTGGGAGGTACCTGAAAGCAGCACCCTGTTCTCTGAACCTATCAGGGCAGCAGGGTGCCTGCTGGACCTCTGTGTTTGACCGCTCATATGTTGAGCCTTGCAGATGTGAGTCCCAGTCCTCTGTGGTTCTGATGTAGCGTGCAAAGTCAGCATAGATTCCATAACTGTGGTATGATACTACTGTTCTGAAACTGATGGGTGTTATGTTCATTGTCCTCCAAGGAGTTAAGTGTGTTGTTTTCTGTATGTTTATGAGGTATGTTCAATAGCTGTAGTTATTTCTTTCACACTGCAAAAGAAAGAAAAAAGAAAAAAACTCAAAAATATGTAAAGAGAAACGCTGAAGCTTGTGACTAACACCTTGCAACCCTGTGTGTTCCATTCACTGTGCTCCCTTGGCTGTTCTGTTCGTGTTTTAAGTTGTGAATAGTTTCTTAATGTTGCTGTATATGGCATTCTGTATTACTGCAAGCAGAACACATGTAATTTTATTATGCAGCATCTAAAACATCATATAATATATTAAAAGTCATGCATTATCTAAATGCTTTGAGTTTGTATAATATATCCTGATAAATTTTGCTATTATATATGTTCTGGGGGGGGAAAAAAAAAAAATGTGTATTTTTGTACTTGCAAGAAACTGCTGCTAATTTTACAAGTTCTGTTTCGTTGTTACAGCACTGGTATTGATGTGTATGCATTCAATGCTATATATTAAATATTATTTGTTATGTCATAAATTCATTTTATATTCTGTCTAGTTTTATTTTTAGGTGTCAATTCTGCAAGCTATTGCTGAAGCAAGAGTCCTGGTGATGCCGCTGCAAGTCTTGCATGAGGAAGGACTGCAGCAGTTTTCTTCCACTTTGTGTGGCATCGTTCATAGTGCATGTCATAATCCTGTTGACTTTTGTAAATTTTAGTAATATTCAAACAAAAATTACTACCTTTTTGCTCTTTATCTAGAGAGATGAGGGTGTTTTCAGCTAACGAGATACAGTTAACAATATGGAGGTGCAGAGAGAGCACAGAATTGCAGAATGTCAGGAAGGGATCTCAGAAGATCACCTAGTCCAACCCCCCTGTCAGAGCAGGACACATGGGAATGTGTCCAGGTGAGCTTTGAATGTCTCCAGAGAAAGAGACTCCACAACCTCCATGGGTAGCCCATTCCAGTGTTCACTCTCACAGTGAAAAAGTTTTTCATTTTCAGGTAACAGATGTAAGGTTGAGAGGAAAGAAAGGAAGGGAGAAAGGCACTGGATGGAAGCAATTTTTGTTCTTTACTATCAGCCAGAACGACAGGGATAGGGCTAAACTAAACACATCTGGGTATGTGTGCATGCATACAGTGCTTCTGAAATTGCATTCATTCATTCATTTCCTTTCCCTTTTCAAAAGTCTTTTCCCACTGCAGTTAATACTGGCTAATACTGAAATTTCAGGTCCTGTTCTGCTCAACTTTGCTCTCCTAAAGTTGCTTATGCTCCTAAATCATTGCACAGTTCTGAAAAAAAACTGTCAACACTATCTAGTGCACTAAGCCCTTCCCAGGTGTTATCAGCATAAAAGGTTTTTAGCTCTGTGGCAGACAGGATGGATATCCTCCAGCAGGTTTGGAAGAGTGGGTAGGGAGGAGATGTGTGATAAAAAAGTTATAAATATCCTTACTTGAAAATACAGAATCAGAGGATTATTATTTTGGGCTGTAATCCTGCCAACGTTGTAAGTGGAGGTGCAGTTGTGGAGACTCACATAATGCAATAAACCATCATGCACTTAGAGCTAGGCCAGCATCTCTAACTGTGTGCAGGCTCAAAGACTTCACTGCAATTCCTTCTTTGTCATCTCTTTCACATTCAGCTATTTTAATAAAAATGCTCATATGCAGAGTCTGATCTGTGATAGTCCCCTTCCAAAGGCAAAGTCCTTTCTATGTGTTTTGAGACCTGGCACCTAACAGCCCTGCTTATGCACCTCCTCTAAAACAAAAAACATAGATGCTATTTCAAAGCAAAACAGCTACTCTGCTTTTCATTTTGAACCGGTAAAAAGCACATTGCCATGCTGCCAAGATTACATCAAGTAGCAAATGCTGATTCATTGCAACAATAATAAAGGTTTTAGAAAAATCTCTGGTCTCTGCAATATAAATGTTCTGTCCTACAAATGATGTCTTCCAGCAAGTCATTTATCTTTGCTAGTCTGAAGCAAAAGTATATCCAAGAGTGCTTCAATGTGAAACAAATTATGTGTCTGCTTTTGAGCTGTAAGTAATGCTAGAGTGCTTTCAGCTTTAAACATGTGGTGAGCAAGCTGGATGTAGACCCAGTACAATTTAAAATGTTCTTCTGCCCTACAAGACGTACAGCCTGCTGCTGCACGAGGTCTGTTCTGTGGCAATCACAAAAAAGAGCACTAATGGAGAAGATCACTGTCTGCAACTCCTCACAGAAGGAATTAAATGCCATTAAGATGCAAAATGGATTATGCTGAACTTTGAAAAAGTGTGTGACTTTGAAAACTGCAGTAGGCAGCAGCTCTTAGGTATGTTATTGTTGGGAAGCTAACATTTAACATACAGGGGTGCCTGCTGCTCTCTTCCCTTCAGCTGAGACGGGATCTCAGCCCAAAGGAATATTAAACAGCACTTTTTTTTTTTTTTTTTTATTTACTTTGTCTTTGACTTAGGACA
>VWZE01019674.1:484445-496605 GCA_013396675.1 Eubucco bourcierii
GAGCAGCTCTCCTATGAGGACAGGCTGAGAGAGTTGGGGCTCTTCGGCCTGGAGAAGAGAAGGCTTCGAGGGGACCTGATAGTAGCCTTCCAGTATCTGAAGGGGGCCTACAGGAAGGCTGGGGAAGGATTATTTACAAGGTCCTGCAATGACAGGCCAAGGGGCAATGGGTTTAAACTGGCAGAGGGGAGATTTAGACTGGATGTTAGGAGGAAGTTCTTTACAGTGAGGGTGGTGAGGCACTGGAACAGGTTGCCCAGGGAGGTTGTGGATGCTCCCTCCCTGGAGGTGTTCAAGGCCAGATTGGATGAGGCCTTGAGTAACCTGTACTAGTGGGAGGTGTCCCTGCCTATGGCAGGGGGTTGGAACTAGATGATCCTTGAGGTCCCTTCCAACCTTACCATTCTATGATTCTATGATTCTATGACCTGTGAGAAGGTGTTAGGGTAAGGGTGACCCTTGAGGGCTGAGCTTCCTCATCTGCCCTGGCTCCAGCTGCATGTTCCAAACAACTGGGATCTCTGGCAAGGTCCTACCCAGGTGCCAGTCACTACAGGGCATCAGCTGTTACTGGCAGTAGAGTGTGGCAGCTTTAGAGAATGTGCCCAAGTTTTAATGACAAATGGTATGTGAGATGATTGCAGAACGTTCTCTCTGGAGTACTGAAGCCTTACAGAAAAATAATAGAATTAAAAGATGACTGACTTAAGGAAGAAACAGTGGCAGTAACTCCTTATTCACTGCTTTCAAGGACACAACATGAAGCAAACTAATACATTACTTCTGTCTTGGGCTTTCTGTTCCACATGCATTCATGATCTCATCATGAATGAGCTTTTTAGCTCTGTTTTACAAGTACTAACCATCATTCCTTTCAGGTAATTTCAGAGAGTAAGATAATGTACACTTAAAGCAATTTGTTCTCAACCTGCATTGAAAGTTTTTGCCTGAAATTTCTCTTTTTTTTTTAATGTTTAATTTGATGCAGCCGAAGATATGGTTGAATTTCTGGACTGCAAGCACACATTGCTGGGTCAAGTTCAGCTTTTCATCTACTAGTACCTCCAATTCCTTCTCCTCAGGACTACTCGCAGTCCCTTCATCCCTTAGCCTATACTGATACCAGAGGTTGCCAAGCGAGGGTCTTGTACTTAGCCTTGTGAAATCTCATGAGGTTCACATGGGTCCACCCCTCAAACTTGTCCAGCTCCCTCTGAATGACATCCCATCCCTCAGGTGTCTCAACAGCACCACTCAGCTTGTTATCATCTAAAACTTGCTGAGGCCATACTTAATTCTGCTATGTCATTGATTAAGATATTAAACTGCACAAGTCCCAGTAGGAAGCCCTGAAAGACTCCAGTTATCAGTCTCCATTTGGACATTGAGCAGTTGACCACTATGCTCTGGATGTGACCATTCAAGCAATTCCTTGTTCACTAAACAGACCATCCATCAAACCTGTTTCTTCAGTTTAGAGAAGCACATTGCAGGAAACCATGTCCAAAGTCTTAAGAAGCCCAGATGAATGACATCCCTAGCTCTTGCTTTGTCCACTGATGTAGTTGCTCCATCATAGAAGGCACTAGGTTGGTCAGGCAGGACTTGCCCTTGGTTAAACAACAGTGGGAATCTCAAATCTCCTCTCTGACCTCTATGTGCCTTAGCACTGCTTCTAGGAGGATCTGTCCCATGATCTTCCCATGCACAGAGGTGAGGCTGACAGGCAGGTAGTTCCCAGATTCTTAATTTCTGCCCTTTTAAAAATTGAGTGCAATATTTCCCTTCTCCCAGCCATCAGGGACTTACCTTGTCTGCCAGTGCTTTTCAAATATCATGGATGGTGGCTTGACAATTCAATCAGACAGTTCCCTCAGGACTCTGGACTGCATCTCATCAGATCCCATGAACTTAATCTATGTTCAGGTGGTAATAAAACCTGATCTCTTCAAGTGGAAAGGACTTCGCAGCAACATTCCCATCTTGCAGTCCACAGAGTTTGGAGGCATGGCAAGATAGATTGCCAGTGAAGACTGACACAAGAAAGTTGCTGAATATCTCAGACTTCTTGTTGTCTATCATTACCAATTTGCCAATCTGGGGCAGGGTAGCCAAGTTCCAGAAAGGACTATGCATCATGTCCAGAAAGGACAGTGCATCTAAAGCATTGTCAAGAAACAGCCTCAGGGAAGGAGACTGAGCACCCAAGGTCTTGCAGCACTGTCACACAGAGTCATCAATGCAGCTCATCTGTATGCCTGCTCCTGGCCTGATGATCTGGCCCAGAGGAATTGCTGTCTATGGTCAATCCTAAACCACATCCCTAAGTGCCAGGTTCATATGTTGTTTTAACACCTCTCACTAGCCTGGATCCTCAGTGGTGTTTACTCAGGAACCATGAGCTGACTGCTTTTCTCTGATGGTCCAATGGAGAAAGTTTGAGTTCGCCTGGTACAGGTAGGGTGACTACAACCCCACACTTGGCATTGCCTTCTGATTCCTGAGGAGTGTTGTCTTGAGTCCAGGCTTAACTACCAGCAAGTGTCCTCCACATGTCATTCTTACCTCCTAGTGGTCCCTTCCAACCCATCATCATTCCAACAGAATCATTCCATATGATTCTGTTAGGGCTCATTGTCTGAACCCTCTGCTGGGGTTCTGTCTCAGCTGTGCACATTGGTGTCATGGTCCTATCCCTTTCCTCCCCATGCGGCAGACCATCTACCACCACTGCCCATCCTAGCCCTCAGGGCAGCAGGAAACCCTGCGGAAGCTCTCCATACACAGGAGGAGGAGAAGGGACAACCTTGCCTTCAATGGTCACATCAGATTCACAGCTGTGTCTGAGAGCAGATTTGTAGCAGGTTGACAGAAATAGTTTGTGACAAGAGAATCAAGTGAAGAGAAATCATTTCTGCATCGGAAACACCTCTCCCATGTAGGGTCACGGAGCGGCTAAATCCTGAATTATTCAACTTAATGCAACTGGCAGCAGCTACTGGAGCACTTGTCCTCAAGGAACTGCTGACATTTGCAGTGAAGCCGCTATGAAATTCAGACAAAATAAAGCCTGGAGCAAATGTAGTATCGAGGAAAAGTCATTACAGAGTGCACCATACATTATTTACCAAACACAAGTGATGCCCAAAACCTTTAGGCCCTGTGTGGCAACCGTGTCCTAGCAAACATTCAACACCTTTGACCACCGAGCCTTCCCCTTTGGGGTACAGAGATGTTGGTAAGCAGTCTTGAGAGCGGCTGAAACCACAGGAGTGCTTCTGTGAAGGAGCGCACTGGCTCGCCTGCCCCGGTGCTTGTGCAGGGTTCTGTGAGCCGGCAGGCATCGTGTCCCACTGCCCCGAGCGCTTGGCAGGTGTGCTTCCCAGGGCAGCTGGCCTTACACAGATGCTTCACTCTACCTCTGCCCACATCAGTCCTGCGAGGGAAAACTCTTGTGTCTGGCCAGTGCCTTGAGTCTTCCTCTAGGTGACTTCTTGAAATGTTGTGAGTGCATGAGGTTGTCCAGTTGTGATGGTTTGGGAGTTACCCGCCTCCCCTCCCCCCACTTTGTAAAATCACCCAGACTAGACTCAGCTGGCTGGAAGTTAAGGACTGAAGCTATATTTACAGTTCAGCACAATGTACAAGCAGAGATATACACAATATACAGGAATATTTACAGAAATATACAAGTTAAAGGTAACACAGAAACACAACACCCCTCCCAGAAACCAGAGTCCCCAGGAGGGGCTCCCAAACTCTCTTCCACCTTCTTTCCACTCCTCTTCCTTAGTCCAGGGTCTGGATTACATGCAAGGTGAGTTTGGAGGGGGGTTGGAAGTGGTTAGGTTACTCAGCAGAGGAGAAGACAAGAACAACTAGAGAGACTGAGACTCTCCATCTGTGTTATCTGTTTGTGTTCTTGTTCTTACAGATCTCAGCAAGCCTATGAGTGAAGTAGACATCACCATTGTTTTCACACCCTATAATATAATTATTTTCATTAAAATATTCCTAATAACCTCAAACTAGCACAGCAAGTCAACATAAAAATGAATGCCTCACATTCTCCAGGATGGAAAGAGACTTCAGGAATGGAGTACGTTTCGGGGTTCATTCTCAAGATGGAGAAACCATCTTCTGAGCATCGTGTCCAGCCACCTTTGTTATGAATATTCAAATTTTAATATGTGGAGATGGAAAAATATCCAATTTTTGTTAACGCAAATTCCCACACCAAACAAACACACACCCCAAAACAGTGAACTATTTACAATTTTCCAAAGGTTCGAATACCCATTTAGGAATTACACAAATCTTATGGAGCAATTTAGGGAGGGAACAAAGAAACATAAATATCCATATCCTACACATAACTCCAATCAGGGGATGAGGAGCAGCAAGCTGCTGCTGCCGGCCACAAGATGGGTTCCCCTTGCCCTCTAACAAGGCTGTTGGTGGGGAAACCTGAGACTCCCATTGATTTAGTAGTTGAATTTACTCACTGATCAGCCCAAGGCGCTGAGGTGAGGTAATAATGGAATAAATTATAATCCAAATTGTGCTCTTAGGGCAATCACAAGGCAGAGAGCATAGAGGGACTCGAGTGCGCTGCTGAAAATTGAAAGCAAAAGCCCGGGAGGGAGCCATGTGTCCTCTGGGGGCTAGTCTGCAACACATGGAGCATGGCCCAGACGCAAGTGAAGTCAGGCTCTCTCAGAGCAAAACCCCCTTCAACCTCTCCTCAAGGCAAAACAGATCACTGGCAGGAGAGAAATTTGCAGCATTGCAGACAAGTCTGGGTCTGTTTTGCCCCAGCAGGACAACCTTCTGAGCATCATGTCCAGCATCACCTGCTGGCCCTAGGCCAAGTTGTTTGAGTGCTTTCCTCACTTGGCACTTGGAGCAGGCTTGGGGGAACACCCAATATACCCAAGATAATGCATCGTGTCTGAGGCAAGAGGCTGCATTACTTTGATTTATTTTCCTCTCAGCAAATGTGACTACAAAACAGGCCAGTCCAACCATCATGGATCCAACCTCTTCCCTTGTTGATTCTTGATTTCAAATTGTTGTTGGGTTTTTGGTTTTTTTTCGCTTGGGTGTTACTGATTGCAAGGAATTAACAAAAGCATGCACCTAAGAGTTCTTTTTCTGTCAGCTTAGCTATTTCTAAGGGGAAAAAAATTGCATAGAACTATCCTTTTGGACAACAAAACAAACCCCTCTTATAAAGGTGACTTTATTCTTTAAATGAAAAAAACCTGGAAAAAAAATAGCAAGCAGAAGTTTTGATTTGGAAATCAATGACTTTCAATCATGTTCATTCACCTTGAGACTGAAACTGGAGAGTTAGTGGCACATTGCCGTGTCCCCAGGGCTTCAGCTCTTGGCTTGGGAATATTCATGTCCAGCCCAGCTGTACCATCCCCCACGGGGGCCTGTCCTTTACAGGCTCCCCAGTGGCCACCAAATCTGAGCACCTCATTGTTCAAAAACACACAGGAACACATTGAATACTGATGAAACTTTTGACAGCATCAGGACTGGGACAGGTTCTGGTTCTCTTTCTTTTCTCCCTCCTCAGGGACAGCCAGTGGGGAAGTGGGAGAGGGAGACAGCTGTGGTGGCCGTTTACCTCTTTGCACAGGTGACAGATGAGCATTTACATTTAGGTAAATTAGGTAAGAGGCTTTTTAGGTGTATCTCAGCTTTTGGCAACATAAACCTGCTAGTAGCAGCAAGTTCCCTGTTGAGTTCTGCCAACATGAGAAAGGCATTCTGGGGCTTTCTTTCAGACCTGTCGCAACAAAGTGATGGCGAAGGGCTGGTCATCAAAGCATCCCGAAACCCAAGGCATTAAAAAATCCCTGGGATCCAGATGTGGACAGCTCTGAACTTATGTACTGCAGGACCTTGCCCTTCTGCAGTGGCCTGGTCACTCACAGCCTGCTGGTTTTCCTGAAACAATGGAGTTCATGGTCATTTTGAGCAATTAAATCTCTCTGCTTTCCAATACAGAACATTTGATGGGTTAAGGGTGTGGTGGAAAGGTTTTTATTTGCCTGAGCATCAAGAATTGGATGTGTTTTGTAGGTAACATTGAGACTTCTACCAAAATCAGTCCAGAAGGATGTTGTCTGAATCCCTTTTTTTGTAGTCTTACGTATGCAACTTGTCTTAGCTGGAGCCTGGGCACTGTGAACTCCATGTACATGTACATCTGGGTGTACTCATCTAAATGCACAGATGAGGAACATGCTCAGCATTGCTTATTGCTTGCTCTTGCATTCAAAGGTTTGCTCAGACCATTAGAAAGACCTAGGGGCTGTCGACCTACCCCCACCACCCCCGCCACGTGCATGCATGCTGCCACAATTAGCGAACAGTACAAAGAGCTGTGCACTGTAGGTTGTTTGCCCAAACCATTGTAAAGAGACTGCTGGCTACAGAAAAGGGCATTAAAGAAAGCAGGCTGGGCTCCCGAACAGCAGATAATTTATTTGCAATGAATAATTCAGCTCACTTTTGCTGTGACGCTGAATTAAACAGAAAGCATTAAGCACACTGACATCCCCAAATAAAGCACACTATTCACTCATGGCACAAAGGATTATTGTTTACTATCATTAATTAACTTCCACACAAAGCCACAGCCATTTCTTTAGGTTCTGAAAAGGAGTAAGAGGACAACGTGAGCCCAGAGATGCTATAATTACCCTCTGGTTTTCTCTCCACAGACACACACTGGCTGCAGGCTGAGCTTGAGTGGCGATGGCATTTTTGGCAACACCACCCCTGCGCTGGAGCTCAGGCAGGTTGCTCCTCATGGTAGGGAGGGATGTGCCGCTGAATCCATCCCGCCCTTGTGAATGACTCCTGCACCACTGCTACAGCACCGGGCTTGGGTGGTCACGGCCGTGGGGCAGCACTGAGACCTCCCAGCACTGCTGCAAAAAGCTGGTAGATAGCAAACTGGCATTCCCTGAGGGTGTGCGGCTGAAAGGCTTCAGATAGCTCCAAATAAAGCCTGCAGAGGCAGCACTGCATTTGCCTTTGGGAAATGGGTTAACGGCCTGGATGCTTGATCTGCATAGTGAGAACATTTTTTAGCATTTAATGAGCCTGTGTGCTAATTAGTTCTCTGAAGTCTCTCATTTGAAATACCAAGCTTTAGGATAACCAGAAATGCAAATTCTTGGCAATATCGGCAATTATTATTACTGCTGCAGCAGTGATTAGAAAGCAGCTCTTTGCAAGCAAAAAAGGGAGATAAGAGGCTTGTGCCAGATGGTTATAGTGCTTGTCTTCAGCACTCATACTGTACTCACTGCACGTGACGTCGCAGATCACCAAAAAAGCTGGAGAGAGATTTTTGTGCAAAATGGTTTTCTTTTGGAAGAAAAGGGTTATGCTGAAACATTTCATAAGGATACTTCAATTCTGCTTAACTGTTTCCATTTTAAAAGTGATGAATGCCCATTCCCTTTTTCCATGAAAGTCCATGTTTTCTTCTGACATTTTACGTGAAAAAAAAAATAAACCAAAATTAAATTCTATGTCAGGTTTGGTTTTGCTTTATTATGTATTTTTAGAAAAGCAAGAAAATGTCAGAAATTCAGTATCTCAGATTGAATTAAATGTTCCATTTAATGCCATGTGATTTTCTTCAACTTCTGTTAATTAAGAAACCTTCACGGTTTTGCAGCCTGAGCAATCTCCTGGGAAGAGGATGTGAGGTGGTTGAGTGAGGAAGACAGCTGTCAGCAATCACACAGTGCTACAGTGGTCAGCCTAGCCTGAAGCTGGAGACACAACTCTGACAAAGGTCAGGATAGAGGGATGTAAAGTGCCATTTTTAATTTAGAAAATACCCAGCTAGGATATAGCTCAAGAAGACTTGGCTCTCTGCCCTGAGTCCAAGATAATCAAACAGTTCTCCTGTGCTGTGATCCAGACAGCTATCCCACCCTGGATGTTCTGCAACCTCTCATGGCTGAATATCATTTTCCTGATGTCTTAACTCCAATGTTATCTGGTCCTTTTGAATTTAGACTTTCCTACTGGGATTCACTTCGAGATTTAGCCCCCTAATTTCAGACGTCTACAGATGTGCCAGGTGTTTCAGCTCGCACTGCAGTTCCTGTGGTCAGTAGAACACAGACAGCAGTTTGGTTAATGAAGCTGGGGTTGTTTAGCCTGGAGAAGAGTAGGCTCAGGGGAGACCTTACCAATGTCTACAACTACCTAAAAGGAGGTTGTGGCCACGTGGGAGCTGGTCTCTTCTCCTAGGCAACCAGTGACAGAATGAGGGGACGCAGTCTCAAGCTGCCCCAGGGGAGGTTTAGGCTGGATGTTAGGAAGACGTTCTTTGTAGAAAGAGTGATTTGTATTTGGAATGGGCTCCTCAGGGAGTCCCCATCACTGGAAGTGCTTAAAAAGAGACTGGATGTGGGGCTTGGTGCCATGATTTAGTTGATTAGATAATGTTGGGTGATAGGTTGGACTTGATGATCTTGAAGGCTTTTTTCAACGTGATTTATTCTTAATACAGAAGTAAATGGCATGGAGATGGATTTGGCAGGTGAGACACATAGCACAAACATCAGTTACATGAAATGTTCTAGGGTAGTGGATGCATCTGCACCAGGCAGATAGGATGTCCAGGACCCCTAATCCAGGGATAGCACCTGAAGACCAAGCAGGTGACACTACATACCTACACTTTGGCAGCCAGATTCTTCTCTGGTACTTGCTCTGGCAGAATGGAGACATTCTCTGGACTCCACTGACTATATTGAGTGAATCCCCAGTGGCTACCAGCGGAGCTCAGGACTTAGCTTATACGTGAACACTTGTGTATACATCCCTAAATCTTGTTGGGCATTCAAAGAGCCCACATCCAGTCTGACATCCCTTTTAACTTATACTTGCCTGCAAAAGCATCTTTACTGTCTTCAAATGATCTCGAAGTGCAGAGGCAAGGGTGGAGGGACAGACTGCAGTGAAGCCCTTTCCAGTGCATACAGCCACGGAGGCTCTCATTTGACAGTGACTGCTGTTTGTCCATGCCATAATTCTCCTGTTCCCTGTGCTCAAGCCATGCTGCTTGGAATCAGAAATTGAGATACAGAGTCTCTACTGCCTTTTTTACTTCCTGTTATCCAGTGGTACTCAGAAATTAATGAGAAGTCAGAAGAGACAGACAGGAATCATTTTTATAATAGATTTTCCATAAATAATTTTTATATTTTTTCCCCCAAAATTTCTATTTGAATTGAGCAAAGCTTGTACAGGAGTGGAAAGGACTCGCAGACAGCATGTGTGTGTGTATAGCACAAGAGAGTTCAGCTGGACTCAGCTGGGGAGATCTGCTCTCCTCCCCAAACCATCATTACTCTCTCTCTCTCATGGACATTATGGGGAACTTTTCACCAGAGCACTGGCTCAGGCGTTATTAATTATTTCTGTCTAGTCAAATGAACTCTTCCTCCTTAATTAAAATATTGAGGAAATACTTCAACAATGACCATTAGTTTCACCCTCAGCAGTCCGCAATGCACTGAACAGCATCTAATGAGCCAAGAAAGTGAGCATCTCTCTGCACTGGAGAAATCAGCTCAGATGAAGAGAGTGATGGAAGATGATCTTACAGTGCTCTAAACACCGAGGTCAGAGCTCTCCATTCAGTAGCTTGCTTTAGGAGTAGCTGCTGAAGTCATTCTTATCGACCATGAGGGACAAATAACGACAGCACAGTCCAGGATGGGATGGGGGATAGCCCATATCACATTAAGCACACTAGCACTTATTATGTCCTGGGGGCCTTCAAGCTTCTCTGTTGTTTCTGGGACCCTATTCCCAGTAGGTTCCTACTCCATAGCAAGCACTGTGACGAGTGCCAGATGCCACCTTAAGCCAGCGTGCTGGGCTGGGGGCACAGTACGCCCATCCCAGTCACCCCGCACACCCCATAGTCCCTCTTAGGAATGATGTCCATGGCCCTGACTCAAGAACTGTCTCAAGATAAAGGTGCCCTGCAGCTGAAAGAGCTGTATGGCTGCATTCAGCCCACTTTTTTCTCTAACACTGTATTTACTTTAAAGCAGTTTGCTACACAGCTTTGGATTCCAGCATAACCTGACCAAAAAAAAAAAATTAAAAAAAAATTACCATGTTGTGAGGTTGTGCTCAGACATTGACAAGAGGAAACTGATGCTAGCGTGGCAGAAATAGGGACATTGCCTCTTGGTGCTCTTTTTTGAGAGCTACTTTGCTTAGGTGTTGTTCAAAAGTGTCAGGAAAGAAAATTTCCATTGCAAGCTGTACCCAGTGGCTCCCTGATCAGAATTATACACTGTTTGGGGAAGTGGAATGGAAAGGAGAAGGACAAGGGGAGGGGGAAGGGCAAGGGGAAGGGGAAGAGCCATAGCTGACATGGTACAGAGGAAACAGACATCAACAGAGATACAACCACTTATTCCTTTGCCTTTCCATCTTTATAAGTACCAAAAATCTTGTTTTCTAAAAGAAAATAACTCTGAGGAAAGCATAAAGTGCTCCTATAACATGCTCTTAACCAACCGTATCAATTCAATTGATTTACACTTCTCAGATCCTTCACTGCAGAAAAATTGTTCTGGCTTCTGGCTGGAGAGTTAACCAAGCAAGTCTGCGGCTTTCTGTTTCTCTCCACTGTAGGCTAAAGAAAAACTGAGCTGCCATTTGTTCAGCCTGTCCCCTTCACTAGGTCAAAAACATATTTTAGCTTCTGAGGGACTTTCTGAACCTCTGGTCAGCCCCTGTGTGAAGGATAGAGGTGATGTGCACCCACCTAGAGAACAGATCTTTCTGAAGGTTATTACCCGTGAGGACCAGACAGTTAAAAAAAAGGAAAATACTTAATTCATTGTGATGGTTTGGGAGTTGTCTGCCCCCCCCACACACACACTTTGTAAAACCACCCAGACTAGACTCAGCTGACTGGAAGTTAAGGAATGAAGCTCTATTTACAGCTTAGCACAATGTACAAGAAGATATATACACAGTAGACAGGAATATTTACAGACATATACAAGTTAAAGGCAATACTGAAACAATTCCCCTCCCAGAAATCAGAGTCCCCAGGAGGAGCTTCCAACCACCCTTCCACCTTCTCCCCACCCCACTACCTTACCCCAGGGTTTGTCTTACGCGCAAGGTGAGTTTAGAGGATTGGCCAGAGGGGTTAGAAGGAAAGTGGTTAGTTAGGTTACTTGGCAGAGAGGAGAAGGCAAGAAGCTAGCAGCCCAGGAGTGTCTGAGCTCGAGTGTCTTATCTTTGTGTTGTATTCTTAGTCTTATATATCTCAGCAAGCCTGTGAGTGAAGTAGACATCACCACTGTTTTCTTTTCACAGCCCATAATCTAATTTTCCAATCTAATATTCCAATTAGCCTCAAACTAGCACATTGATGATGTGTGATGTGTGTAGTAATTGAGAGGATACAAACTGCAACACAAGCAAGCCCAAGTTGGTGAGGGTGCCACTCATTGGAGACCTATCAAGAATGGTGGGACACCATGTGCAGCTATACTTTTACAATCTGCACACAACCCAGTGACAGCCACCTCTGATTTTCTTCAGAGCCATCCTGCACCCTCTTTACTGAAAACCCTGCCTAAGGAAGTGTGGCAAATCAGGAGCTTCAAGAACCACAGCACAGAGGCAGAGCATTCATGAGTACTCAGGGACAGGTCTTAGTGATGCAGGTCACTCCCAGTTCTCAGTGATTACTCTCAACTCCATAATGATTATTCATTTTGTTCTGGACAATCACACAGGGCATTTCAATTAAGAGATAGTTGTGGTCTTAATGTTTATCAACTAAACATGCAGAAAAAATACATTTTCTTTAGCTGTGCCTGCATCAGAGAAAGTGGTTAATTGCAGGGAGTTTCCAAACACAGATCTTGCTTTCTTTTCACTATCAAATCAGGTCACTTGCACAGTCTCTTTCAGTTTCAGCCTCTTCAGGGATCTCCTTGGCAGGGTGCCATGGGAAGTAACCATGGAAGGAAGGGGAGCCCAGGAAAGCTGGTCATTGTTCAAGGATCACCTTCTTCAGGCTCAGAAAAAATGCATCCCTGAAAAGAGGAAGGCAGGTAAGAATGCCAGGAGG
>VWZE01019674.1:496842-543994 GCA_013396675.1 Eubucco bourcierii
ATGTTTATCAACTAAACATGCAGAAAAAATACATTTTCTTTAGCTGTGCCTGCATCAGAGAAAGTGGTTCATTGCAGGGAGTTTCCAAACACAGATCTTGCTTTCTTTTCACTATCAAATCAGGTCACTTGCACAGATATTGTCTATCTCCTGCGTACCTGTGCCTGAACTTTAGGCTACTAATTGAAGGAGAAGGAAATGACTGACTCTGCTAAGGCTGGGCTGAGAATCCAAGCACCTAAGATTTATTGTGCGATTGCTGGTGGCTTTCCTCTACAGCTGAAGGATTGTTCGGAGGTGCCTCCTCCCGCCATAAGCTGCTTTTCATGATGAAGTGCCATTCTTCATGAGTGCCTCCTGTAGCCACCCGAAAAGGAGTCTTAACCACCAATTCAGTCTCACCACCTGCCTGCCAGGTGGATGGTGGTACATCAGAAAGTACTTCCAAGTACAGGCAAGTGGCACCATGACACCAAGGCTTCAATGGAGTTGATGGACACTTAGTTCCCAGAGTCTAACCCAGGACGCCTTAAGCCTCTGCTGTTCTCTGTTTTACCATACACTGAGCTTAAGCACCTTCGAAGAACAATTAAACCAGCTACGTTAAGTGTTATTCCTCCTTCACCGTGCAGGGAATGAATAGCAAAACACCTCACTGGGATTCATTCTTCCTACTCCTTAAAGCACATACTTGCTTGTGAGAGGCTTTTTCAGTTAGATACAGTCTTTTGGACTGAAGTAAGCCCAGGTAAGAGCAAGACTAGAACAGGGGGCAGGAGGGGAGGAGTGTGGATTTCATAGGGAGAAATCTGGCATGGAGCAGGGATCAGGTTTACCACATTTGTCCTTTCTGGTCCCATAGAAGATCTCCATCATCCCACTGATCTTCTGAGACAGGGAACAAGATGTGATTTTAAAAAGTAATTGCCTGAAGGAGATAAAAATTCTATTTTTATCCCTCCCTGTAACAAAAGCTTTCCAATAATGTCCTCACCACCCATCAACATTACCCACTAAATGCATTTAAATAATACAATTTCTGTATTCCTTTTATTTATTTTTTTTTAACTCCCTGCTTGTTGCTTTATATTTGGCCAAATAAATAAATGTCATAGTTCCTCTTTCCAGTTCTGCTGTGTTTATGTGCTACCAGGACACCTTCCAAAGATCATTTCCTAAAACTGAAGAAGTCTCTGTTGTGAAGGGAACTGTCCTGATCTGGAAAATATGACAGCAGCACAGACACACTGACCTCACAAATCAGTTGGGTGCAAAACAAGGGATTATAGGTCAGTTTGGATGAAGCTTCAAATCCCATTTTAAACACAAAGATTAAGTAGAGGATGTTTTAAGGCACCTGGTTGCATATCCCTGATAAAGCTGGGATTTGTAAATATTTTGAGCATAGAGATTCATCAAATATAAGATGCAAAACCACCCTAAACCACAGCAAACCCCCAGGGAGCAGAAAGACCTGTCGTGAGGTACTGGGCTGCACCTAAGTTGAGTATCACCATTCATTAATGCCCTCTCCACTAAAACAAACAAACAAACAAACAAAACCCAACCAACAAACCAAACATAACCTCCCTAAACCCCACCACCACCACCACCACCACCAGGGATTACAGGAAAAGAAATTAACTGTGAAGACTTCTCAGATCAATCCTCATCCTGCATGGCCATTATGGAGTTTGCCAGGCGAAAGAATCATAGAATGGTAAGGTTGGAAGGGACCTCAAGGATCATCTAGTTCCAACCCCCTGCCATAGGCAGGGACACCTCCCACTAGCACAGCTCACTCAAGGCCTCATCCAGTCTGGNCCTTCTCTTCTCCAGGCTGAAGAGCCCCAACTCTCTCAGCCTGTCCTCATAGGAGAGCTGCTCCAGCCCTCTGATCATCTTTGTGGCCCTCCTCTGGACCTGCTCCAACACTTCCATGTCCTTCCTGTGCTGAGGGTTCCAGAACTGCACACAGTACTCCAGGTGGGGTCTGACGAGAGCAGAGTAAAGGGGTAGAATCACCTCCCTTGCCCTGCTGGCCACGCTTCTCTTGATGCAGCCTAGGACTTGGTTGGCTGTCTGGGCTCAAAAGGTGTTGAGGGACTTGTGTACTGTATCTTATGTAGGTGCCTTGATGATTGCAAGATTGGCAGCATGCCCTTGCATCATCCCCAAGATTGTTACACAGCCCTAGGAGAAGAGATACACAGCCCAAGATCTATAAATGGAGAAATTAAGACTCAACCTTCAGCAGTAGCAAATGGACCTAACTACAGTGATCTGGTCACATCTATGAGGTTTGTACCCTTTCAGGGAGTGAGCAGAGATGTCCTTTGTCCATGATGAAGAAGAATCATGGGAAAAAAAATTTTTTTGGGTAAAGAGCCAGGAGTGGTTAAAAATTTCTCTAATCCTCCCACTCTAATTTCTTTAATTTCCTAAGACAAATGATAGCATCTGAGTATTTACACACTTCATACAGACTGACAGGGAAAAAAAAAGCTTCATCTTCCCACCCAAGATCATAAGTTTTCTCCTCCTTCTGGGTATATTTTGAAAAGTGTTGAGTAATTACAATCTAGCTGAAATAACTTTTCTCAGAACCACTTTTATTACTCACAACCTTTCTATCCCTCCAGGCACCTCCCACCTAATCTCATCCCCAGAAGCAAGGTATTTCTTGTCCAATGAACACCAAATGGAGATAGTTCTTGCCGAAGCAGGTGCAAGACAGGTCGACACAGTTCTACAACATGTCTTCATGATAGAAATAGCAAAAGCCATGGGTGAGTCATGTTCAGTCAAAATGCTTTTGTGGAAATTATTTGGGTGAAAACTGACAATTGGTCACCAAAACTGACAAACTGGAACAGCTGATAAAGACCCAGAAGTATTCACTTATTCATGAGAAATGTGAATTCACAACGTTCTGTTCCCAGCCCTTGCCTTCTGGTTCTCAAGGGATATAACCACCTTCGAAAGGTAACACTTAGAAGAGAAATTCATAATGACCTCATTCATGTTTATAAATATGTAAAGGGTGAATGCCAGGAGGATGGAGCCAGGCTCTGCCTGGTGATGCCTAATGACAGGACAAAGGGCAATGAGTGGAAGCTGAGACATAGGAAGCTTCATGTAAACATGAGGAGGAATTTTTTCACTGTCAGAGTGACAGAACACTGGAAAAGGCTGCCCAGGGCGGGTTGTTGAGTCTCCCTCTGGAGATATTCAAAACCCTCCTGGATGCATTCCTGTGTGATCTGGTATAGGTGATCCTGTTCTGGCAGAGGGGTTGGACTGGATGATCTTTTGAGGTCCCTTCCAGCCCCTGGCATTCTGTGATTCTGTGATACAGGTCTAGGGACGCGCAGAGGAGCCACAGTCCTTGAAACACAGGGATATGACATTGGAGCCATGGGCTGCTCCTGTACCCTTCATTTCCACTGCTGGAGGGGATTTAATTTCTACCAGCTGTTTAACTTATTGGGATTCCAGGTATTACAGTTACTCAGAAAGTATGAAAAAGCTGAAGAGTTTCATGAGCAGAGTTTTCTTGTAATGCAAATATTGACTTGTGTGATAAAAAGCAATTTTTTTTTTGCAGGATATCTCATGTCTCTCTGACAAAGAAACACCACAAAACCTACATAAACTGTGTGGAGAAAAAAAAATAGCCTACAACAGATGTACCCACTGAGAGAGTGGAAGTCGTGAGGAGTTGCAGGCAACAGAGCAGGAAGGGAACAGTTGATAAACCAGGGGTCCAGCACCAGCAGTGTACAAAGTAAGAGGGGAGAGGGTTGAGGGCTCAGTCCATGCACCAGTGGGGCCTGGCTAGGTGGTTTATTTTTATAGCTAAATATTGGTCGTGCTCTGGAACGAGTATCACTGTTTTCACCTCTGAAATAGTACTGTGTCTTGTATCAGATGTAATTTGTTTCAACATTTTTGCTAAACCATAACATACTGGTCTGTTTATTTTGGAGAGGTGGGGAGCAAGTGGCAAGGATCAGCTCAAGGCCCTTTTTCTTCCCTCAGTGGATCTGGGTCAAGTGTTCACAGATTCAGGTCTGCTGTAGAGAGAAGCATCCACCCAAATTTGCTGACAGGAACAGCCTCCTTAAACAAGGAAAGTCTGCTTCCCAGCTTGAAGGTGGCCATGAGTCTTCAGCAAAGGGTCCTTCTTGTGTATTGCCAAATGTACTGCAGACTTGAAGGACCAAAAACCAGACAAAAAGAGCCCCATCAGTCTGGTAAATAATATCTCACTGCAGAAACCACAAACTGCTGTGTCTGCTATGTGCAGGATGGCAAGCACCAGGGCAGTTGTGCTTGCACCAATTACACCTCACCTCAAGCTCACTTCTAGCTCAGAGCTGGGATTCATTTTTCACTCACTCACTAGCAAAAAGATTTGGGGAAATTATTTTGCCAGAGAAAGCATTCCTGGCACCTAGCCCTGAGAGGAAGGTTAGTGTTAACAAAATTCCCAGGATCTAGAGCCATAGAAGAGGCTCTTCAGCTGGAAGGAAACAGAAATGGATGCATTATTTATGGTGTATGCAGGGCTTTGTGGTAAACTGGGAGCAGCCCAGTGCTGGGCAGTTAGCAGTACCAATTAAGTAGTTACATAAGGCAGTGAAATACCACAGCAAATATCCTGCGGTTACGCTGTACTTTTATTCTAAGAATTAACTTCTGCTCTTTGGTAATTGGCTTTCACCCCTCATTTCTGTGCACTGCTGTAAAGGTGTCTGACATCTTGTGGCTCATTTAGGCATTTTTACCTCAAAAAACAAGTACTGTAGCAGGAAAATCAGAGACAAATATTGAATAAAATGCAACAATGGTAGAGAATAAAGACCAGCACTGAGGTCTTTAATTAAGGTAGTTCTAAATGTGAAGCTCACATCCAGTGCTCAAACACAGCTGACAGAACTGAAAATACACTGTTTTCTGTATGCATCACTCAGTGGAAGGAGATCCCAGACTGTCAAGCTTTCCTGCTATGACAACAATGACCCTTAAGGCACCTCCAATTTTTCTCCCCAGACCTTTGCTTCAGAGATTTCTGTGATGCCCTTCTTGAAGGACAGACCCAGAAGGGCAGGAGACTTCAAGGCAAGGGACATTGATTGTTTTTTACTTCTCCATGCCAGAGCAGAATGTGTTTTTCCTAATTTACTGACAGAAATCAAATGGCTGTGATGATCATAACAACCCAATTAGGCTAAAAAGAAAAAAAAAAAAATCTGAAGCAGAGACTCTCCTGCTCTAGTCAGCCCCTGCTGTGCTCCCTTGTGACAGTCATCAGCCCCCTAGAATTGAACCACAGCCTGAACGAGCCTCCCTGTCACTCTGAGCTACCATATGCCTCGTCTCTGTGACACCATTTGTTTTCTTTTACAGTTATTTTCATCTGTTGTTAAACATTCCTCTGAGATGAGACCTTCTACCTTTATCCCCAGCCAAAATCCATGGCTGGCTCCCTGGGTGGTATGTATCTGCCTTCCTCTTGGATCCAAGAGGCTGCAGCTGCATCACTGTGATCTTGCATCAGCTCTCTTCACCCCCCCCACCCCCCCCTTTCCCCTCCACTCACAGTTTTCCATAAAGGTGATGTCCCCCTCCCAAACTGTTACCGGCAAAGTCTGAGAGCGCGCAAAAGCTAGAGCTGGCTTATTGACATATACTTGAGGAAGGGTAAAAAGAGAACGAGCTGCTAACCTGTATCTGAACTTGCACAGATGCACTTGGATGAAGTAAGAACTTGTCTGGGTATTTGCTTGATTCGAAACTGGATCCTTAAGGAGAGACATTTTTGATCAAACACAGCTTGAGGGATAAATGCTGTCTATGGTTGGGCATTTCCTTCAGTGACAGACTTCTCCAAACCTAGAGATATCAGCCCACCAGCTGCCAGCAGGAAGAAAACCAACCCAGTCACAGCTGCAATCCAGGCACAGCTGGTACAGGCACCCACAGACTTACCTGGAGTATCTGGAAGTGGTTACTTACTCAGCACAGTGTTTCAAGTTGATAATGCTTTGTGTGTGCTGCACATCCTCTGTTGCCTGCTGCAGCACTGGAGAAACCAGAAGTCCAAATGTCCCACTTTGTCATTGAATAGCATTAGATTATGTGACTGATGCCTCATCCCAATGAACACAGAAGAGCAGAGGCACCACAACAGGCTGGGCAGAGGGGCTCACAGGGCAGATGGTCAGTGCCATATTTTCTGTCTTCATTGATCATCAATGCTCAGCCTCCCCTCTGGCTAGGTGCACATGCCTGGAGCCACGGCAGCCTGGTCTGATCCAGCAACAGCTCTTTCCTGTGATAACTCTTACCCTGTTTCTTTCAGAGCTATAGACATCCCAGCTGCTTTCAAAGCAAGCGGCTCCATGCAAAAGTATGTACAGCTGCTTTAATGTGCTGTGCTCTTCCCACACTTGTATTTAAGCCTGGTTGAACATGAGCCAGGAGGGTGTTTGGGTGGCCAAGGTGGTCAGGATGCTCCTGTGTAGGAATAGTGTGGCCAGCAGGAGTAGAGAAGTGATTGTGCTCCTGTACTCAGCACTAGTGAGGCCACACCTCAAGTATAGTGTTCAGTTTCGGGCCCTATTGAGATGCTGGAGCATGTTTAGAGAAGAAGAGCATGTCTTGCAGAGAGGCTGGGCAACTGGGATTGCTTAGTCTCGAGAAGAGGAAGCGCAGGGGAGACTTTATCACTCTCTACAACTACCTGAAAGGAGGTTGCAGTGAGGTGGGACTTGGTCTCTTCTTCCTAGTATCAAATTACAGGATGAGAGGATATGTCCTCAAGTTGTGCCAGGGGAGGTTTAGATTGGATATTAGGAAAAATGTCTTTACTGGAAGAGAGATCAGGCATTGGAAGAGGCTGTTCAGGAGATGGAGTCATTGTCCTTCAAGGTGTTCAAAAACAAGCAGACATGGCACTTTGGGATGTGGTTTAATGGCTGTGCTGGTGTTTGGTCAACAGTTGGACTTGAGGATCTTAGAAGTCTTTTCCAACTGAAAAAAAAATCATGGTTCTATGCTTCTATGACTTTACCACCTGGAGTCAGCACCAGAAGAGAGAATTTCAGGCCGGATCCTGTTTTCTAGCACAAGCCAGAAATAGGAAGGTGAAAGTTTCACTGACGTGTACCAAACCTGCTCAAAAACTGTTTTTATCTCCTCACCTCTAGCAGGTGTGAGAAATGCACCCTACAGCCTGCTTGGGGGAGACGGTGCAGTGCTATGGGAGAGGTTATGCACAAGGGAGGTTATACTGGACAGAGATAACACTGCTGGTGGAATTCACACAAGAAATGTTACTATTCAAAATGTCATTTCTGCTGCAAGGCTAAGGTTAAGGGAGCTTCCAGAAGTATTGAGGGGGACCTGAGAGATACCTCTGTGAGCACAATGAGGATGCAGCCTTAGATGAGAAGTTTGCCCCTGTTCCAAATGCTAAATCACTGCTGGACAGAATTAAGATTTTTTAAAAATTTTTTTGATTGGTTCCCATTAAAAAAAGCCAACAGCCAAAACAAAACAAACCCAAAACAAGCCAAAAAACACCAACCCAAGTTTAAATTTATAAAAAAGGTGTGACCAGTTTATTAGAAAGTAAATCTGTGTTACATTTAGTGTCTATTGTTTTATGTATGAACCATGCTTCTTGTGGCTCTCCTGATAGCATAACAGGCAAAGTAGCACAACAGGCAAAAGAGCACCGAGGAACCCTTGCCCATAGCAGCACCTGGATAGGAAATTCCCACTCCCCTTTCATATCTTTGGAAATCATTTGAGGGGAAATTGCCTACAGCAGTTGCAGCCTCTTCCCAACGTTCACCCAGTTGGCAGCTGGTCACAAGTGGTGTTCCCCAGGGCTCAGTTTTATGGCCAGTCTTGTTTAGTATCTTTAACCACAATATGGATGAGAGCATTGGGTGCTCCCTCAATAAGTTTGCAGATAACACCAAATTAGGTGGGAGTGTCATCTGCTCAAAGGTAGGAAGGCTCTACAGAGGAACCTGGACAGGCTGATTCAATGAACTGAGGTCAGTTGTACAAAGTTTAACAAAGCCAAGTGCCAGCTTCTGCACCTTGGCCACAACCTTGAGGCAGAATGGCTGGAAAGCTGCCTAGCAAAAAAGGACCTGGGGCTGCTGGTTGACAGACATAAGCATGAGCCAGCAGTGCACTCAGATGGCCAAGCTGGCAAACGGCATCTTGTTCTGTATTGGGAACACTGTGGCCAGTGGCACTAGGGAAGTGATCCTGCCCCTGTACTTGGCACTGGTGAGGCCACATCCCCAGTAATGTGTTCAGTTTTGTGCCCCCCTCTACAAGAAAAACATTGAGGTGAAGGGTTGAGTGAGCATGTCTCATGAGAAGAGGAAGCTCAGGGAAGACCTTATCCCTCTCTTCAACTACCTGAAAGGAGGTTGCAGTGAGGTGCAGGTTGGTCTCTTCTTCCGAGTATCAAGTGTCAGGATGAGAAGAAATGTCCTCAAGTTGTGCCAGGGGAGGTTTAGATTGGGTATTAAGAAAAAAATTCTTTAGTTAAAGAGTGATCAGACACTGGAAGAGGCTGTCCCGGGAAGTGATGGAGTCACTGTCCTTGGAGTTGTTCAAAAAACATGGCACTTTGGGACACAAATGCCCAGGGTGGTGTTAGATTGACAGTTGGACTTGATGATAGAGGTCTTATCCAACTGAAACGATTCTTCAATTCTATGATCGTCACACATTACATTGCCCTTTGTAAGGGCAAGGCAAAGTCAGATGATAGGCAATCTTCTCCATGCTCTAGCCCAGACCAGTAAGTGGGAGTAGCACTGCCACTTTCACTGCAGTCCTTTTGGGCATGAGCTTTTCGACTTGCCTCCAACTAATTTGGACACAGCTGCCTTAAAGATTTAAGAGCCCTGTAGATGGAAATGGTGAAGTTCAGATTTAGTTTTTCTGTCCAAGAACTAACATGCTGCCTGGAGAACTTGCCTTTCCCTCTCCCCTATGACACCTGGCAGTTCAGATGATGGAAATTTCCTCTGGCAGAATCAGATTCAGTGATACGATTGCATGAGGTACCTCCTTCCTCCTCCTTCACAGTCACAAAATGTTAGGGGTCGAAAGCGAACTAAAAAGACCCTCTAGTCCTTGCCAGAGCAAGGATCACTTAGAGAAGGTCACACAAGAACACATCCAGGCAGATTTTGAATGTCTCCAGAGAAGACTCCGCCATCTCGCTGGGCAGCCTGTTCCAGTGTTC
This sequence comes from Eubucco bourcierii, assembly GCA_013396675.1. Classification (NCBI taxonomy): domain Eukaryota; kingdom Metazoa; phylum Chordata; class Aves; order Piciformes; family Ramphastidae; genus Eubucco; species Eubucco bourcierii. The sequence continues at coordinate 506,129 of VWZE01019674.1, forward strand.
TGTCACTCTCACAGAGAAAAGGTTTTTCCTTATGTTCACATGGAACCTCCTATTCTCCATGTTGCTTCCGTTATCCCTTGTCCTACGACTGGACATCACCAAGAAGAGCCTGGCTCCACCCTCCCAACACTTACTCTTCACATATTTATAAATATTGAGGACATCCTTCAATCTTCTCTCATCACAGAGTGCTCTCCAACCGAAAGCGACAGAGCTCCCTCAGCCTTTCCTCATAAGCAAAATGTTCTACTCCATCATCTTTGCAGCTCTGCACTGCATTTCAGACATCACACATACACAAAATGTCATAGAAAGAGGGATGGGGACTGCTGGCTGCTTGTTGCGGAGCATTCCAAATTCCTTCATCCCCCTTCCTCCATCTCTAGGTTTGAATGGGGCTAGAAAGTGCAAAAAAACCTGTTTTCTTCCTGCACCTGCAGGCTTGAAGGGGGAACAGCAAAAGGCACCTTTGCCATATGTGTACTGACTAGCGTGGAAGCCTGTACTGGAATCAGGTTGGTGCTTGGCTTGGCACTTCACACCCAATATGTATGGCAAGTGGATGCTTTGTCTAGAAAAGGCACAGAGTAAGGGAAAAGGCATGAGGCCTTGACAGAGTTTCTGCTTTATGGAGTTCTGGCTTTACAGTGTTCCTGTCTTTGGACCGTCCCTGCTTTGGACAGCTCCTGTTTTTGTACTGTCCCTGCTTTTGGACAGTACCCTATTTTTGCACCATTCTGTGTAAATCTGCAAGCTTGACAGGTCCTTAGGTCCATTTAAGAGAGGTACCCAGCCCTGGTTTCTCTCAGACCGCACTGTGCAACACAACTTTCTGGTTGCTATCCTGAGCTGGGGAAGATGCCAGCAATTTAGCTTTCCCCTGCGCTGCTGCGGCAGCACTGCTTCCACAATCATCCCACTCCTGGAAGCTGTGTCTGAGTCACCTTTGACTTTACAGGTCTTTCCACTCACCTTAGGTTTTTGCCATTTCGATCCACACTTGGATACTGCTTGCAGTGTCAGAAGGCAGACAAGCCACAGAGAAATCCAGCAAGGGAGCATCACCCAATACCTCTCTCACCTCTGTGAGTAAAATCTACTTCCCTTAGATTCTCTGCTCAGCCTGATTTATAGTGGGGTAAAGCTGTTTGTAGCCTTCTCCATTTTCTGACTTTCCTAAATCTCTAAATTTGTCCATAAGCATTCTTCAAAGACCTTCCCAACTGAATTAGAATCTGTAAATAAACCTAAACAAAGAATCTGCAAACAAAACCTAGTTCTGTATAAAGTTTGGGGGCATGGTTTTGGGAAAACAAAAATAATTCTATTTTTGTAATTCCTGCATTGGCCAATTAATACCCCAAACCTCTACGACACTCCTATAGCCAGCTTCCCTGCCCAATGCAGAAGCCAGCAGGACTCTGAAGCCGGCCAAGGTTTAAGAGGGTGGAGGGAAAGGGACATGACCTAGAGCCATAGATAAGCTCCCCAACAGTCTCAGAAAGGCAGAAGTGACTACAAGACCTTTCCTATTGCCAGGGAGTGGTTTTAGCCTGGCTTCCTAACAAATCCAAGCAAAGAAAGTTTTTACCCACACCAACCAGAAGGCAGCAGCATCTGCCCCAAATCCTTGAGAATTAAAGGTCTGTTTCCCCCCACAGACTGCAAGTATGTGTTTGTAAAATAAAGCTCAGGAGCAAAGGGAACAAAGTAAATTCTGACTTTCTCCACATTTCTGAAAGGAGAGAGACAGAATAGACCCCCTGACTCTGTTTTAACAGAGAGAGGAAACACTTTTAGAAAGTGAATTTCCAGCAATCTTTACTTGGAGAAAGAAGTAAATACATATTTAGATCAGTTTTGACACTTTAGTCGTATCTCCTTGGACAAATAATTCACATTTGGATGTGCATCCTTAACTGTTAAGTTCCATTTTACACCCTGAAACATATTCAATGGCTTGGAGCAAAAGGGAAGAAAAATCAATACAAACAAAGTGTGTCAGAAAATGATATAAAATAAGATTTATTTGCAAATGATTTTGACAATAAAGAAACAAGTATCTCTGAGCTGTGCATTTTGGGGAATACCTATTGATCCCTTTGCCTTCTGAGATTTCCATTTCCATGCAACATGGGATAGCTCTAGAATTCAAAGTGGACTTTGAAGCATCCTTTTTTTTGCCTTGCTGTGCTTAATAAATTCCTTTCACAGGCACATTACAGTCTTTGCACTGAGAAACTGCAATAGGGAACACGCAACAACACAACCTTGGCTTAGAAAGAAAACAGTTGCATGAGAGCTGCTTCACATTTGTTTAACACAGTGTTAAGCACTTCAAGATTTCCACAAGAAGTGACTGGTGCTGTATGTCAGTTCAAGGTTATAATAATTACTGTTTATAAATGAAATCAGGACAAAGGCAATACAAAGTAAGATTTCCCTCCAAATTACAGAGTCACAGCAGTATCTTCAACATGTTTCTTCAATTTATTTCTACCCTTTCTTCTCCTTGCTCTTGCTCTTCTTTCAAAGAGCCAGGAAATTTTGACTCTGAGATCATGCACATAGAAAGTGCATTCTGAACATCCTATATGATTAAGGTCTGAGCAGATCACATTAAATGTATCTTGGTTTAGGGGAAAGTCCAAAGGGAACACCAGGAAACAAAGCACTGGCTGTTCAGAGAGCAAAACAAAGAATCTGAACTAGGTCTAGTTTCAATATAACTTAGAAAATACTTCTTTTTAAAACAAAGAGAGACCTTTTTTTACCTCTCTTTAGGAAGTTCAAAATAATCACAATATTCAACACCGGGAAAAATTGCATTTTTTTTCCCCTCTCCCATAAGTATAATACTGCAAGAAAAGATGTCATTGCCACCAGTTCAAATAAGGCATTAATGAATGCATTAGGTAGTTCAAATGCAAATATATATAAAAATAAGGCCAAAATATTGAAATAACCTTAGAAGAGTAACAACTATTGTATTAGTGACAGTCATTTAATTGGAAGTATTTAGACAACAAAAATGGAGAGGATAATTAAGAACCTTAGAGGCATTTTTGTCTACTTTAGAAAGAGTAAACCAAGATCCAACAGAAATCTCTTCAGCATCAGTCACCGTGCTATCCCAGCATGGTCATCTCCCAAGCCCTTTTGGGGAACCTAGTCGATCTTTATGGAACAAAACATACTCAACCATTTCACATCAACCATTCTTGAAATAATCTGGTGACAAGGCCCAGAATCTAGGGTTTTTTTAACTCTGAATGCCCTAGCTAACAGTGGTCTGACTCCTGAACAAGTTCAAAATTGAAAAAGCTATAAAGATTTCAAAACAAATCTTCTGTTGACAAATACTGCCCTCCTCAATCCTAACGCAGCCATCTTCAGCAAACAGCAAGAACTTACAGCTACCTCCAGTGGTTCTGCTCTCCCATTAGGCAGCTCCAAGGCTCTACTCTTCTACACCAAGTGTATCCCCATATTTGTGGTGTAGTCAAACATAAATACAGTTAAGGTTTACTGACTTCTGATTTGGGCCACAGAGATGTGCTGCAGCAGTAAAGTTGCAGTTGCCAATATTCTGTATTGGCCCCTAGATTTCAACAGTATTTTTGCACAACAAAGTGTGCCACATCTCATTAAGATTTCAAAGTTTGGAAAATATCTACCCTGAAAATCCACTACTTGCTGAGGAAGCATTATATTTACTGAGAAGGTGAATTAGCTCTGAACCTATCATCTTTAATGACAACACCTTAAAAAGACCCCATGCACAAGTTTTGTTCTCTTATATATCCAGGTTTGACACCTAGAAATGTACAGGGTTTCTTAGAAGTCTTGTAGAAGTGATCCAGTTTTCAAACATCATTAAAGGTTTTGGCAGAATAATGTTATATGAAATACATAATACACTTGCTAATGTTTAGAATCCAATGATCACTTATAAGAAGTATTATTGCATTTTAAGCGTAAAAATATAGGAGGTTCTATAAAGAAAATTAAAATAGCATTAATCTAATATTGATAGTCATATAAAATAACTCACAATTATGTAAGTTCCCATATTTAATTACACATTTAAAAATAAGTTATAAAAATAATTCAGCTTCTTTAAACTCCCCAAGATGTTTTCTTTTAGGAGTTTTTACTCATGTCTACTGATTGTCTAACATCAGCAACAGTTTCCGGTACTCGAACAGTCATATCATCCATCCATTTCTTCAGGCAAATTTGGCAGCCCAGACGCGATCTGTAGGGAAATATGTTGTCATTAGTTCTAGCCAAACATAAATCTCACAGCATTTACCCCCTTATGACCCCAACATGCAGTCATTCCAAAATGTTATGATCTAGGAACAACCACTCTCATGCAGTCTTAATCGAGGCCAGTAGTGAACTGGATGCGGCAGCACTAAGATACACGTGGCAATCATCAGCATCTACATTAACAGAGTTCAGTACATTCAAAGTTGTAAACCAAGTACTTCCTACTTGAGACAATGCATAATAATGGTTACTTCCACTTTCAGTGTGTCACTAGTAGTTCAGTTAAGCACAGGGAATGACCATCTCCCAATGGACATTTGGCATCTCTAAGGAGATAAGGCAATGAAACTGAACAAAAGCCTCAGAAGAAGCTTAGCCTAACACATCCGAACGTGTCCAATGTTTTCAAACTAAACAACTCAAGATTGGGTCATTAAACCAGAAAGTTAAGAGTGAAAAGACAAGAAATGCAAGAAAAGCAACAAAACACTCAAGGCACTTGAAGAGACTCAATCTTTCACTTTTCTCCTATCATTTGGTATGAAAAAAAATGTTGCATGTGAGCAACTAAAATAAACTTATTTAATATCACAACAAAATTCTGCAAACATCACAAACCACTTTTATTGCTGGGTTATCTTTAATTCAATGTCCATACTTAGGTACTTAAGTATAGCACACTTAAAACATCTGCAAGGATGGGCAATGTTCTGTGGCCCCAGATGAATATTTTTATCTGTATAGGAATGTAAGCAGAGATATTGCTATGTAACTAAACAATACTACACAAATACCTCTACAGAACTCTTTCAAACATAGTGATAAACTGCTGCTAAAGCTCCCAATTCAGTACTATACCCAAAAGTAACATTCCTATATAAGTAACTGTACATCAACTTCAGGTTACTGGAATGCATGTATAAATGCATATATTACCAGAAGATGTAATCTCATGAATATGCATCCATAAGAATAGCTTTGGAAATGAAACCTAGTAGAAAAAAAGTGATTTCTAGTATTTATATCCAGCACTGCTCCTAAGGTTTAATTTTCCTTAAGTGTCTCTTTTTCACTAAAGACCAATACTAATTGTAGATGCATTCTGTAGCGTGGCAATGGATTCATTCCATCTGAAATAACACTGCCCTTTGGTTTGAGCTTGCTACACAGTAGTACAAAAAACTGAAACTTCCCCAAATACAGAGAGTCACTGACAGGAAAAAGCTTTTATTCTAATACTTATGAGAGAGCATAGGTAGTGAATCTCCATTACACAAGTTTGTATGAGCACAGGAGACTAGGTAACCTATAGCAAATACCAGCCACTTAAGAGTTCTTTCTTCCAGAAAAGTCATCCTTTCACATATCAAAGATCCCTGGCCACAGGAACAAGACATGATGTTAGGAAAACCTGACAGAAATAGTTTCAGACTCTCTGAAGATGCTTATTTGGTCTGAAGCCATTGAGAGAAAACAGAAATATTTAAACAGAGAGCTTCAGCTTCCTGCAGTTTTTCAGTTGATCAGTAAAAGTTCTTTGCTTTAAACCTTTAACTAAAATCCAAAGGAAAAAAAAAATTTATACTATTGAATTCCAGAGCTTTAGGAATTGGTTTGGCTCAGAACCTAAAAGTTACTCTTTTAGGAGAATTATGGCAGATGGTAAGAGTGACGTAAATTGATACTTAATAGGTTCATTTTTTTTCCATATTGAAAATATTTTTTGGGAGTCAAGAAAAACCAAAATGATAAAGCAGAAGCAGTTGAAACAAATTAATTCAGAGTAATTCTCTGAAGACATAAAAAAAACCCATGCTATACAGACCACCTATAAAACCCTCTGACAAAACTGGAAAGATTCTCAAAAATTTAACAAGCAGTTCCACTGAGGCATAAGGGAAAGGGTTTATGAAACCTTGTACGGCACAGATACCTAGTATTCATCTGAGTATGATCTATGATACATGCTACACGTACACCAGCAAGTAGTGCTGCCCACTAGGAATAGGTCTCTGATGAGGATGACACCCTAACTACTCTGATAGCAGGGAGATGCAGAACAGAAGGTTGCCTTAGACAATCACTAGTCCAGCCCTATGCTCTGAAACGCCCATTAGTGGTTAGATCACACTTCAGGATTAGTTTCACTCAGAAGAAAATCTGGCTTGTGCGAACCAAGAGAACTCTGACTTGAGTTAAAGCATGACAACTCAGGACACTGCCATATGGAGCACTGTTTATGCTAGAGAGGGCTCGGGGGAAGATCTTATCAATGTACAAAAACACTAGAAGAGGTGCAGAGTCTCAATCCTGGAAGATATTCAAAAGCCCTTTACAGATGGTTCTGGGCTCTAGATGGCACTGTCGGTTGAGCCAGATGATCTCAAAAGGTCCCTTCCAACCCAAAACCTTCTCTGATTTGTGAAAAGAAGATCTGACCAAAACTAAAATACTAATAGTGAACACATCCATAAAAACCATCAACTAGCTACTGGCTAAGGGAGGCATAGAACAGAAGGAAAGGGAAACAAGACAGCAAAATTCACGCACAGTAGCAAAGTTTTTGTTGAAGAAGCTGATGTTTTGGAACTTATTCACTATCTGATGCTTCTGTATCAGACGTCTGGCAACTGCCACTCTCCTGTTAAAAAAACAATACTGACTTCTTTTTAATATGAATTCACATAAACAGTACTGAAACTTGGCAGTCCCATTTCTGTAACAGAATCTAGTTATTCATTAAAAGCCTATTAGAGCCTTCTAAGAATACTAGAGTGCCATATCTACAACCTCTTTTTTTCTGTTCTTTTGATGTGCTAAAGTGTTATGTTGCCTTACGTTTCTGTGAGGCCATACGCCAGGTCCAACATGTCCATCTCTTCATCAGTAATTGCATCTAGTTTCTCAAATATGTGGTCTTCAAAGATTAAATGACAAGTTGAACAGGCTAGCGTTCCTTCACATGCACCTAAAGAGGTTAAAAACAAACAAAACAGAAAATCTAAGTTTCAAATTACACCAGAATTTCAGAAGAAATCATGTTTGTCTCATACAAAGAAGTCTTTCTATTAGAAAAAATTGTATCATATATTCTCACACTCATTTATCTACTCTGCATTCAACTGTGTGCAGTACTTCTACAGTTTCTACAACCTTAAGATTTACTTGAATACTACAGTTAATTAGAATACTCAGCAATTCTCTTTATAGCATTTAAAGACAGAAGTTTCCTACTGTAAACATGCAAACACAGACAACACTGTCAATCAACACGGGCTAATTTATTTCCATGGTTGACCCTTCTATTTCTCTCTTCCCCACAGTTTTGAGGTTTCTTCATAAAATTCAACAAAAGACACCTGCTATACAAAAAGTTCCTCAGAAGTACAGGAAGGAGGAATTTCATAGTCCATATTTCTCATCACTCAACAGAATGCTAATTCAGAGCAACAAAGGTAGACAATCAGGCTAAACAGAGATGATTTTCCCCATGTTAAAAGATGCCTATATGTGTTAATTAGGTAATCCAGCTTGATCCAAGGATCTAATGGATTTGTTCTGTTCAACCTTAACAAATCTCAACTACATCTAAAACAAATTAGGTCATCACAAGACAGTAAGAGTTCAAACACTAACAAATTTGTCTCTGACACTGTATAGAGTTGGTGCCAAGTACTCTTCTTTGTTGAAAAAGAAATGTTCAACTTCAAGTGGAGAAGAAAGCTGAACACTTCATACTTGTGTGAAGATTGGTGTTAGGGCACACAAATCATCACCTCTGATTTAAACTGAACAGAGAAGCAGGTAATGCATTACCCAAGTTTAATTTAACAAAAAAACCCAAAAAACAGTAAGCACTGTGCTGTTACATGTAGTAATCAACAGCATATATCTTAAGTGAGCATGACATTGTACTGTAAGACTTGATTTTTAAAACATATCAAGTCTTCAAGTACATACAAATGCATGTGAAAAAGCAGAGCTTAAATAAAGTGCTACATCTGTGATATGATAATGTAAAAATTTCTGTATCAGCAGTTTAAAGATTTTAATGCTAGAGGAGGTAAGCAGAGAAGGGGAAGAAAGAGAAAAATCAAAAAGAAAGAACACTGACAGTGAACAATGGAAGGTCTTTCTGTAAGTGTAACGCTAGCAGCAGCAAAGTGAGCACAGCAGAATCATTCAACTGTTTTGTAAGTCTTTGTATCAAGATATTTCTGATTATTACTGCACATGGGATGCCCCCTAGTGACAGAAGTAAAATGGTAAGATTGATATTTTACATTTTTTCTCTCATTACATTTTCCTAAACACAGAACACTCATCATCACATTATTTATATTGCATTATTTCTCTGCCCTAGTACAGTGTTTCATTAGAAAATTATTACTGAAATGGGACTAGCATATGTTGCAGTTACAGTAATGCTGTTTACTGACAGCATTATCTTTCCTTCCCCTACCCCCTACTTTATAATGCCTTAACATGACTGACATTTACACAAACAGAAAATATTTACTGTACAAGATGAGTACCCCTAAGTTTGTACAACACATTTAACAAGAGATATATAAATCCAGTCACCTCATTTTGTTTCCCATTTGCACTACGAAGTCTTAAGCTTGTGTTGACGTAAATACCTGTCTTGAAGTACTGTCTTTACCAAACACCACTGCTTTGCATAGGCAGAATCCTGCCATTTCAATGGAACCAACGATGGAGAGTGCAAAAATACATAGGTGTTAGTAATTCTTCCTATCTGATTTTAAACAGAACTTGTACAGTTAGAATTTCACTAGAACTCTGGGCTCCTTTACAACTCTCCTTTAATAAGAACTAAATTTTTTGCTCTTTCCTGTTAGCTGACATGATTTGGTGACGTCTTTCATTTAAAACTAAAATATTACAGTAGTTTGTGCTACAAAAAGCCCGATAATAAAATAGAGAAAAGTATAGCAATACAAAAGTAACAGATATTTTCAGAAATCCACCCGTTCCGTGTTGCCTCCAGAACCTTTCAAGTCAGAAGAGTCTGCAGGTGACATCTTTCAGAGTCCACTTTGATAACGCTCTGTCCACATCCCCCTCCACCCCAAATATTCTTTTAATGCTTGACACAAATTATTCTATGTATTTGCAGGAGAGAAAAAAAAATAAGTGTGGGAAGGTGTGTAGGAAATTCAGAGTAAGTACAGGTAGGTTTTATAAATAAAATCATAAATATTCAGTTATGATTGGACTTGATGATCTTAAGTGTCTTTTCCAACCTACTTACCAAAACCATCTATGTCTAGATTATTATCAACAACAACATCGAGCAGTGAATCCCCAAGTTTTCCTTTGGCTGTTAGTTTGTCACCATCACGATTTATGAAATGAACAGTTATTTTATCTTCTGAGCTAAAAAAGAAAAGCACATAATGGAATTAAAGAAAGAATTCTAATTTTTTTTTTAATCTTTAAAATACATTATTGATAAACCAATAATCACTATTAACTCTGAGAGCACAAAAACCCAAGTTACTGGCTTTTAAAAGCACCAACGGGTACAGGCATTTACTGCTGTGCCATGAAATACAAGAAAAAAAGTATCACCTTTGTTTCTGTTTTGTTATGAGAAACTATATAGGATCACAATGTTTTGTCTTTCATTTAAAAGAGTCAGCTCTTTCCTTTTTGGCACGTATTTGTATTTTTATCTAATAAAAGAGTTTACTTTAAATACTACACACCTTTTCGGGGACTCTTGCTTTGGATTTATGAAATTTTAGCTGTTGCCATCATTATAATTTAGGACAAATTAATTTTTTCCCATTTCTGCTTGGACTTTATGACATTTGACTTCATTTGTTCTGAAAATTAATTCTCTCCTCCCCAGAACTGAAATAATACAAAAGCATTCTGGGCTTTTTGAGTACAGATTCTCCTAGGATTTCACCTTGTAAATATTAATTCTAGTGAAGGTCACAGTATTGACACCAACTTCAACAAAAAAGATCCTGCATTTTCTTGCTTCACTTTTCAGACAATTCAAGTTTATTTAAGAAAAATTATCTTGCAATCTGCATAAAAATGTTGTAAGACTAAAGCTTTTAATACAGAAAAAAATAGAGATCTTTTTTAGAGATCATATGTTATTTTTAATGCAAATTAAAGGAACACAAATAAAATACAGTTTGTTTGTTTTTAAACAGACTATCTTCTTTCCTACATAACAGAGCAAACCAAGAAAAACCTGTTGGACAGATACTGAAGAATTATCTGCCAAGAGATAAGAGATACAAATAGAACAACTGAAAGCTAATGCAAGAATCTGTTTCAATGTGAAATTCATGTTTAAGAACAGCATGTTCAATATTATAACCTTTAATCTTTTTAGCAACCTTAAGTGATCTACAATATGGAAGGTACACAAGTTTGAAAAATCAAGTCACCTTCTTCTAATCTGTAGAACTCAATATTAAAGCAAAAAATTGAAAGGGGCCAGAGAAGAGATTATTTCTGGAACTGACTGTAAGAGAAAACATGTTCTTAGCAACCTGTGTCCTAGTTTGTTTTGATAAACAAAAAACGTTTATTGCTCTAGACTTAATACACTTGGCACAAATGTAAGCTTGGTTGGCAGAGGTATGCACCTTGTGATATCATGATATCATGTTCAATTCTTGTCATATCATCCTTCAGTCCACTGTCTGGAAGGCAGTCACAAGCTACTATTAGGTATAAAATTAATTTAAAAACTATAATTGATAATGAGGTATTGACCTTGCTGATGTGCAGAATGCAACTGAAGAAAGTACTAATAACATAATTCAGAAGTCTTGAAGATATCTCTTTGTAAAATGCACTTAATGTTGCACAGTCACCTGTGATATCAAAGGACTACCTCCAACAAACTGTTCTGTAAGGGTTTAAGTTAGCTCTCTGCTCCTTTTTTGCTACTCTGCTACACTTAACACCTCCCACAGCACAATCAAGGAAAGGAGCACCTACTTCTTAGATACACCAGTATAACGGTCACCATTTCCATAGGTCGTTTAAGAATGACAAGTTTAGATTATATCTGTAAAAGTATAGATTCCCATTCTGACAGCCAAAGTGAACCACTGATACAGTCATTTTAAACTGCTTCAAAAAGCCCTTCCAGAGCTCACCCAAATATTCCCAATGACTAAAATATTTCTGTCACTGTGCCAAACAGTCCTGACAGAAGACTCAATGCAAAACGTACTTGGATTATTGGCATCCTCTGCCCAAGGTATAGATATAGCAAGTAGTAAGTACTTGTTCAATATCCAAAACATACCCTTTCCTCTATTATAGAACGATGCAATCACAAATAACAGGGACCCAACAGCAAGGTGTCTAGACATTTGTTAGACCACTGGAACCTTTGTAAAAGACAAGTCATCTCCCTCCCAGCTTTCAAAACCCTCCTGAGACTGTCTTCATCTATGATTACACTTTACTTGCCCTAACACCACAGCAGCACAAGAAAAAAGGTCTTGTCCTCCCTTCTTTGTTCCTTCTATCCCCAGCACTCACACTGTCAGCAGAAAACTGGGTCTGGTTGAAACCCAACTCTCACAGGCCAACAGCTGTATGCATGTCAAAACGGTATACAGTCAGATTTTATATGAAACAGTTGTGAAACTGCACTGCAGCTGTGCATGCCTAACTGGTGCAGCATGCACTAAGAGGACAAACTAAAGTACCGCAACTAAATTATTGACTTTTCTTAAAGAGTACTAGAGTAATTAATCCTTGTGCATTAAACCAGTGCAGAGTGGAGGGGGAGGAGAACCTCTCTCAACCTAGTAACCACATCCTTTCTAATACACCCAAGAATGACACTGGCCGCCTTGGCCACAAAAAGCACATTGCTGGTTCATGGTCATCCTTCCATCCACTAGCACGCCCATGTCCCTTTCCCCTTCACTGCTCTCCAACAGGCCAGTCCCAAACCTGTTCTGATACCTGGGTTTGTTCTTTCCCAGGTGCAAGACTCTACACTTGCCCTTGTTGAATTTCATTCAGTTTCTCCCTTTCCAACTCTCCCGACTAAGTCTACCTGAACGGCAGTACAACCCTTCAGTGTGTCAGCCACTTCACCCAGTCTTGTGTTGTCAGCAAACTTACTGACAGTGCACTCTCTGCCCTCATCCAGGTTGTGGATTAATACATTGAATAGTACTGGTCCCAGCCCCTGAGGGATTCCACTAGACACAGGCCTCCAACTAGACTCTGTCCCACTGACCAAAACTCTGACTTCTTTTCTTCAACTAGTTCGCAATCCACCTCACTATCTGATCATCCAGACCATACTTCTTCAGTTTCACTGCAAGGATGCTGTGGGAGATGGTGTCAAATGCTTTACTGAAATCAAGATAAACCACATCCACTGCTCTACCATCATCTATCCACCTGGTTTTGTCCTCATAAAAGTCTATCAGGTTGGTCAAACACGACTTTCCCTTGGTAAAACCATGTTGACTGCTCCTAATGACCCTCTTCCCCTTGATACACTTAAGGACAAGTTGTTCCATCACTCTTCCAAGGATGGAGGCGAGGCTATAGTTACTTGGGTCCTTCTTCTTATCCTTTTTGAAGATTGGAGTGATGTTTGCCTTTCTCCAGCCCCAGGCACCTCTCCTGTCCACCATGACCTACCAAAGATGGTAGAGAGTGATCTGGCAATGACCTCCCCCAGCTCCCCCAACACTCTTGAGTGCAGCCCATCAGGACCCATGGATTAACAGATTATCTATTCCCTAACCCAGTCCTCATCAACCAAGGGAAACTCCTCCTTTGTGCTGTCTTCCTCTGGAGCTTCAGGGATCTGGGGCTCCTGAGGACAGTCTTCAGCATTCTAAACACGTACCAAGTGTAAGCAAGTATAAATAGTCTCAGATTTATCAGAAAGAGTAGAACATATCCTGTGCAATCTGTATAAAGCATAAATATCTCAACTGACGCTCGATGAACCTATCACCAGGTATGTGCTGTTGGTTGCCACAGTACTGTAAGTTTTGTCCCAGCTTGCTTTGCTAGGCTACCCTAAATTAAGCATAGTACAAACACATAAAAGAGCACTAGAGAACTGTAAATGCTGTTCATTGTCCCTCCCATGCAAAAAACAATACCGCAAGAATCCTGACAGCCAGCTCTGCCCCCTTAAAAGACATATCCTTTAGAATATTCAACTATTACTTCCAACCTAAGAATCACCTCTTGCATTCCTCCAAACAAAACATATAGATGACAACAACTGTAGCCTGTTGTGACACATGACAAGCTAAACTCTATTACTTCCAGATATTTTATTAAATGGTAAATCTAAGAGGACTACCTAACTACCTGAAGAGTTTCAGAAAACCAGTGCTCACCATGAAATGAAAAGGAAAGATAACACATAAAAACAGCAAGAAAACAAAGTACACGGAAATGAAAACTTAATGCTTCATGCTTCCCTGGAATCCCTGGGAACCTCTGCTTGCAGTAAGCACCTCAGCTGGCAATTTTATATAGCAAGGTCTTCATCCTCTAGATTTAAATATAGGTAATTTTACATACACAATGACATTTGATATGTTAAAAATGCAGAGTTACTGAATACCTTCTTTGCTTCAATCTTTACTGAACACCCCTCTGAAATCCCAGACCCTGGAGGTAACAGAGAAGACTCTTCAATGGTCAATGAGAATTGTGTTAGAGACCACACACTGAACGTGCACAAATCTGTGGGCCCCAAGGGGATGCACCCACAAGTGCTGAGGCAGCAGGCCGATATTGTTGCTCTACCACTTTTCATTATTTTTGAAAGATCATGTAGAACAGGAATGTTGCCTGAAAGCTGGAGGAAAGAGAATGTCATTCCAGTCTTCAAAAGAGGCAAGAAAGATCCAGAAAAATTACAGGCCAGTTGGCCTCACCTCCATCCCTAGAAAGGTGATGGAACAGCTCATTCTGGAGGTAATTTCTAAGCACACAGAAGAAAATAAAGTTATAAGGAGCAGCCAGCATGGATACAGTGAGGAGAAATCATGTTTGACTAACCTGATGGCCTTCTATGGTACTGTGACTGAAAGGACAGATGAGGGAAGAGCAGATGTCATGTACCTTGAATTCAGCAAGGTTTCTGACACTGTCTCCAATAACATTCTCATAGTTAAATTTAGGAAGTGTAGGTTAGAAGCATGGATGGTGAGATGGATTGAGAACTGGGTAAACAATAGAGTTCAGAAGGTTGTAGTCAGTGGTACAGAGTCCAGCTGGAGAACTGTAGCTAGTGGTGTTCCCCTGGAGCCAGTACTGGGTCCAGTCTTGTTCAATATATTCTCAGCAAGTCTGCTGATAATACAAAGTGGAAGGATTGGCTGGTACATCGGAAGGCTGTGCTACTATTCAGTGTGATGTGGACAGACTGGAGAGCTGGGCAAAGTGAACCCTAATGAAGTTCAACAAAGGTAAGTGTAGTGTCCTGCACCTGGGTAGGAATAACATCATGCACTAGTACAGATTAGGGATGGATCTACTGGAAAACAGGCCCACATAAAAGGACTTTGGAGTCCTGGTGGACTGTAACTTATCCATGGGACAGTCATGTGCACTTGTGGCCACACAAAGGGTAACAGTATCCTGAGGTGCATTAAGAGTGTGGCCACCAGGCTGAAGGGAGATTGTCCTCCTCCCTCTCTGTCCTAGTGAGACCGTATCTGCAGTACTGTGTTAAATTCTGGGCTCCCCAGTTCAAGAGAGACAAGGAAATACTAGAGATAGTCCAAAGGAGTGCTACAAGGATGATAAAGAGACTGGAGCACCCATCTTACGAGGAAAGGCTATGATATCTGGAGCTGTTTAGGCAGCAGGAGACTTGAAAGAGTATCTTATCAATATTTATAACTATATGAAGGGTGAGGGTCAAGATGGGGCCAATCTCTTTTCAGCTGTGCCCTGTGATAAGACAAGTGCCAACAGGTACAAACTGGAATATGGGAAGTTCCACCTCAACATTGGGAAAAACTTCCCGAGGGCAACAGAGCACTCTATCAGGCTGCCCAGAAAGGTAATGGAGTCTCCTTCTCTGTAGACATTCTAAACCCACCTGAAGAGGTTCCTGTGTGGCCTGATGTAAATAAGGAGGTTGGACTAAATAATCTTCAGGGGTCCCTTCCATCTCCCTACCATTCTATGATTCCATGCACCTTTTTACCGGAATTACACTGAGTGACTGTATAAAGCTTGGGAACTGGATCTCAAAAGAGTAGAAAAAATAACTTGCACGTAAATTGAGAAAATATTAATACACAAAAACCCCAAAGATTTTTTCTCTTCACTCTCTCAGCCAGGTTATGGCATAAAGTACATAAACATTACACGTGACATACTTGCTTGCAGGGGTTTTTTTTGGCTTGCATTCTTGCACAACGAATGAAAATAAATTCCTGCCTGTATTCAATCTGTTTGTGAAACACATGACAGATTACAAGTCTTACAATGCTACTAGGCACAGAAATGTTTCCCCTTTTTGGTGTTTTCTTCCTTCCATTTTTCTCCTGTTCAGTAATTTTAATAACTTAGAAAACTTGACAATGACATTTTGGTTTTGTTAATTAAAACCTTCAACTCAGGCACTTCAAAATAACATATTGCCAGGGCACTCAGTGGGGATTTCTTTTAAAGAAATCCAGCAGGATCACTCAGAGACAAGATCTAAATCAGCAACTTACCTCATGTGGGAGCCCTAGGCTAAAAAGTTAGTCTGTCTCTTTTTAAAGTATCTGCTGGAACAAAGTAAAAGAATACCTATAGAACAGTTAAAAGCAAACTACTGAAAGAGTGTCAATGGTGAGGGCACTATTCAATTTCCTAACAACAGACTATGCTACATCCTTGATGTTGGGTAGCTGATTGTGGGTCCTGTTGTGAGTCCAAGAAAATTCCCTGCCAACCAAGTAAATTAAGCTTCTAAAGCTACGCATTTTAAATACTGGAAGTTAACTGCAGGCTCTGCTCTGTCTTTGAATATACAAGTGAGAAGACAGAAGGCCATGCATAAACGCAGTCTTTCACTACCTGTACTAAGTTACAAATCTATAGCTGTGGAATATTAAATGTCTACAGATGTGCTGCATTTTCACACACCTGTTCAGACCAACTGCTGATGAGAACAGGGGTTCTGCATGCTTAGATGCATGAGTGCTCTTCTGTAAAGAAAAACTATGCCAAAGGCAGAAGTCACGATAAGCACTGAGCTCGGATAGAAGCAGTGCATCTACAAGCCTAGCCAGACCTTCATAACAACAAAAGGAAAGTGCTGCACTGCATGAAAAAGTAACATGATACGGTCACAGCCTTTCAGAAAACTAGTATGAGCACTAGGAACCCTAGAGCAGCTTTCGGTAGGATCACAGCGGGGTTCCTGATCACATAGGCCCTGTGGTTAACCACGCCATTGGGTCGGTGCGATGCCTAATCCGAGCCATCCCACGGGCACCCCCAGTTCACACCGTCCGGCAGAGTCCTGCACGGCAGAGCTCACCTCACCAGCCGAGGGCGCTCAGCCGGCGCCTCCGGGTGGGGTGGTCCGCTCGGCTCAGACAGGTGGAATGTGCCCCCGCAGAGCACTTCACTGCCACGGCATCCACCGGAAAGCTGCTGAGAGCCAGGCCGAAGCGCGGCCGTGAGAGGTCACAGGAAGCCGGGACCTGCTCCGAATAGGTCAGGCAGCGGCAGGGCCGGGATTGCGGGGCACCGCAGGCAGCGGCGTAGAGACAGACCAGAGGAAGGTCACGCAGCAGTGGCCTGGCTGGCCGCCCCCACCCGAGCGGACCGTGCTACTGGCGGCCGTTGGCCCCGGGTGCCCTCTGCGCCGAGGCCCAGACAAGCTGGCCGGGTCGGTCCGGTACGCCGCTATCGCGGCGCGAAAGCAGCCGCCACTGTGAGAAGCCCGTCCAGCTCTTCACTGCTCTGATTCTCTTACCTGAGCACCGCCCGGGCAGAGAGACTGAAGAGCCGGGCTGCCCTCAAGGCAGCGGCGCCGCTGCCGCAGCCTGGCCTCGTTCCGGCTGCCGGCGAGGCGGTGAAGAGCCAGCGGCGGGAGGAAGCGACGGCGGCAGCCCTGAGGAGCCGTACCGGCCCCGGGGCAGCCATGGCGGCGGCAGGACAGGAGCAAAGTCCCACGGCTTACGCCTCCGGCACCAACAGCGATAATTCTCGCAGCCGTCTACGTAGTACACTTCCCGCCCCCTTTTGACGGCAATGAGAGGTGACCGCGCGACGAGAAGAGCGGGGTTACGCAAAGTGCGCAGCGATGCGCGGAGGGAAGGGCCTGGGCGCTACGGAAAAGGCGTAGGGCGGTGCTAACGCAAATGACCTGTAGCCGACGTCTGTTGGTCAGGTTCCCTGTGGCGTCTCAGTAGCAGGTAGAAGCTCTTTTGTTCCCAGATCCAAGCCCTAGCCCTAGTTTTCCCTGGATGTCGGAGCCCAACATGACCTGCCCTCCTCCCCGGTTGGCTCTGTGAGGGACTTGTCACGTCTCCAGCCAAGACAAGGGCTGAGTACTGCTTGGGCCCCAGCGGGGTGCGTGACAGGCTGTGGAAGTGGCACTCAAGAACTCATCACTACATCCCAAATTCTCCTTCAGGAGGCCTGGCCTGAAGGAACTGTGCTCCTTGGCTGTAAGCAAAAAACAGAGCTCCAGGGAAGTGGAACTGGCAGCTCAGGGGGTTCAGCTGTCTGCTGGTTTAGCAGTGTAGCCAGGACCAGCAAGAATTTCCCAGTTTGTTATTGCTGTTTCTTATGACACAACATCACAACTCAAAAAACCCAGGCAACATCAAAGGGCCAGTAATGCTATCAGAGGTTTTAACAGGAGGAGAGTATTTAGAGTGAACAGCTGAAGTACCAGTATGTGCAATAGCAAATTTGACATTTCCTAAGCAAAACTAAATACTGCACATACATGCGGACTTAATGTGGCCCTCTGAAGTGTACACATTGCATCTAGTTATGTAGATCCCCTTCACTCTACCACACACAGACTGGGGGATGCTGAATGAATGAGTAAATAAAGCATTTACTTTGAAATAATTAATTCAAACAGGAGTGGAAATAAATGGGGGAAAACAGGAAGTGTTTAAATCTGATGTGCCTGAGGAAGCTGAGATTATTCCTGATGTCTTACGAATTTAGAAGTGTGGTTTTGTTGCATGAGAATGAGATCAAACAGGAAGAAAATGTTGTGCTGTATAACTTAGACTGGTGTATTTTATTAAAGAAGAGGTGAAGGTTGTGGTGGAAGCAAGAGCATTCAAACTGACCATAAACAAGTGACTTGAATGCGCCAATTTTCCATGCTTCAGCTGTATAACTTCTATCTTCTAAGTTAGATTAATTTTTGTTAGCCCACTTGAGATTCCTTTCACCCATTACAAATGTGGTCAGTGTAAGATTTTACATAGTCTAAATCTTGTCTTTCAAGTGCCATTTCAATTATTGGTATGTTGAAGTAGTTTTAATAGTACCTATGCTGTATATACCAAATTTATTTCATGTCATTGTCCTCTATAATCCGGTATTGTTTCCATAAAACCAAGTTTATTGCTGTCCCCACCTAGATTTCACATAGGATTTTGAAAGTGTTAGTCACCTAGATGCACAGGGTATATCTGCATTTCAGTTGACATGAGGCTAACCTTTTTCCTAGGTAACTTTCTTAAAACTATACCTGTCACAGAGACGGCAGTAACTTTGCACAGATTGCCACTGTGTAACACAGGCAAGAAAGCTTTCAATTGTTCTATGATTACTTGCAAAATAATTGCATTTCTTCAAATATACCATTCGTAGAATACTATGTTTTAGTATTATAGTAGTCAATGCACTCAATATGTTTATTAAATAATAATAATACAAAGCACAAAGCAGTCACTGATGTCTCCATCAAAGTGACTCTGCTAATATACTGATATCCTATCACCCATGCTGAGCTCTTTTTCATTAGGTTTCACTCTTCTGCAACACGAGAGAATGCAGCCACAAATAATAGTTTATTTCAATACCATCACTACAGCATAGGATCATATAGGCATACACATAAGTCAGTATATAGGTAAATATGCACATATTTATGTGGGCTTCTACTATTGCAAAACTGGAAAAGTACATGAGGTATTGTAGTCTGACTTTAACCAGAAGGCTGCTTGTCACAAATTAATGGTTAGTGCAGAAAAGAAGTCTGAAAGGGACCCCATGAACCTTCTAATGTAAACTTTTGCTGTCACATACAATATAAGTAACTAAATATAAAAGTATTTATCTATTTCTTAAAGTTTTCATGCTGACATCAACTACACTGAAAAACAGTCCCAAAATTTCCCTACTTAGAACAGTAGGCCTAATTATTTATTAATTTAAAATTAATTTATTAATTTTCAAATTAGTATAGGATTATTTAGACTGATTTGTCATTGGCCAGTATTGCCCATGAATATAAATAGTTTTTATTACAGAATCATAGAATTGTCAGGGTTGGAAGGGACCTCAAAGGTCATCCAGTTCCAGCCCTCCTACCATGGGGAGGGACACCTCACACTAAACCAGGTTGCTCAGAGCCCCATCCAGCCTGACCTTAGAAACTTCCAGGGATGAGGCTTCCACCACCTCCCTGGGCAACCTGTTCCAGTGTCCCACCACACTCATGGTGAAGAACTATTTTCTAACATCCAATCTGAATCTAGGAAAAAGTTTATGATGTTCACCCATCATTTGTTGTACCTCCTTTAATCCTTTTAGCTTCTGTTGTTACTAGTCTCTTTTCCTAAGATAGGAGAAGCTCTTACTATTCTGAGCCATTCGTGCATATATTAGTTTGAGTTTACTCTTGATAACCATGGGTGGCTAGTTCACTTCAGGTCTTACACAGTGTTTCTAACAGGAATATGTGGCCCTGATACATCCTAGGATTGTATTTCATTTTTTCCATGTACATGTTAAATTAGTAGCTTCAATGGTTTTGTGATCAGTTAATAACCCAAATATTTCTTGTCACTTCTTACTAATGAAGCCATCGTTTACAGCAAGAGTTCTTGGTTCCCCCAAACTGAACACAGCTACTAGTTCTTTGAACTTTGCTTTGATCTACGTTCGTGTAGGGTTTTCATTCACACGTCACATTAATGAAGAAGGCTGGAAATGTTCCATAGTTCTGTTTCAGCCCACAGACTGCCATAGCCTTGATCACATTACCCCCTTGCAGAAGTTTAGTTGGCGTAGTCCAAGGTCAGCTCCTTCACTGATAACAGCAGTTGTGAAAAGCACTTTACTATTTTTTTAAGTTATCTTTGTGGGAGGCAAACAAGCCACTAGATGGCAAACAATTCCAGCAAGATGCCATCCAGATGGCATCCAGAGGGACCTTGACAGGCTGGAGAGGTGGGCCCAAGCCAACCTCATGAGGTTCAACAAGACCAAGTGCTGCATCTGGGTCAAGGCAATCCCAAGCACGAACGCAGGCTGGGCAGTGACTGGCTTGAGTCCTCCCCTGAGAAATGGGCCTTGGGGGTGATGGTGGACAAGAAGCTCAATATGAGCCATCAGTGTGCTCCTTGCAGCCCAAAAGCCAATCAGATCCTGGTCTGCATCAGAAGTGTGGCCAGCAGGTCGAGGGAACTGATCCTCCCCCTCTACTCTGCACTAGTGAGACCCCACCTGGAGTACTGCATCCAGTTCTGGAGCTCCTATTACAAGAGGGATATGGATGTACTGGGATGTGTCCAGAAAAGGGCCACGAGGATGCTCAGAGGGCTGGAGCGCCTCTGCTGTGAGGAGAGACTGAGGGAGTTGGGGCTGTTCAGTCTGGAGAGGAGAAGACTCAGAGGTGACCTTGTTGTGACCTTTCAGTATCTTAAGGGGGTCTACAAGAAAGCTGGGGAGGGACTTCTTAGGATGTCAGGTAGTGACAGGACTAGAGGGAATGGAACAAAGCTAGAAATTAGTAGATTCAGACTGGATGTCAGAAGGAAGTTCTTCACCATGAGGGTGGTGAGACTCTGGAACGGGTTGTCCATGGAGGTGGTAGAAGCCCCATCCCAGGAGATGTTTAAGGCCAAGCTGGATGAGACTTTAGACAGCCTGATCTAATGTAAGGTGTCCCTGACCATGGCAGGGGGGGTGGAACAAGATGATCCTTGTGGTCCCTTCCAACCCTGACTGATTCTGTGATTCTGTGATTCTAAGATAATACACAGGTATTCACACAATCTTCTATCCTCAGCTTCATCACTAAAGCCATGAGAGTAGTCCCATGGCAATTTGCTGTTCTAATGTCCATGAACCATGTGTAGGGTGGATTTGTATCTAAAAATTAAGACGGAAAAAAAAAGAGACCTAAAAAGGAAAGGGAAAAAAAAAAAAAAAAGAAAAGAAAGTGGTTTCCAGTCATTCAGTTTCCATCAAGCAGTCTGCAGACTTGTCATGGAAGGCAAGAAGATATGAGAACAGCAGAGGTACCACATACTTTTCTATCTGGAATAAAACTTCAAGGTTCATAATGATAAAAACATTACATATGCATACCAATGATGAGCAGATAATTTTAAGTTACAACAGATGATCTCTATGAGTCCTGTTTTTCTGTCTCTGAGAGACATGGCATGAATGCATATTTATGAAATGCAAATACATGTGGTTTAGAGACATCTTTAAAATACCAATTTTTTTTTTTTTATTACTTAATCAGACTCTGTATACAGTTAGTTTTTGATGGTCACTATCAAAGTTCCATGTGAATGTGTCTCTTGGAAGCAAAATTGTGTCAAATTATCACTTTTAGTTGAAACACTCAAGAAGGTCTAGGGGAAGGATCCATAGTCCATGTGGAACATTCTTTTTGTGATCGTCCTCTATTAACCAGCATGGGAGCAGAGCCATCTCATCCAAAGTTTTTGTCCAAGGTAGAATCATTTGTGGTATACTAAAATTACCCACTCTGTGTTTTGGCTTGCATCTTTCAGTTCACCCCTCTGTCTACAGCTGCTTTTTTATTACAAGAGTACAGGTACACCCTTGCAAAAAATGAGAGGAGAACAGTGGGATATTTTGGGTTGGAACCTTCATGTAACAAGGCAGGAGTGGAGATGTGAGCCGTTAGCACAGAACATTTCCTACATATTTGTTCCTCCAAACGATGCCATCCATTCCACCTGTTTTTTCTAGCTCTGAAACCATCTAAATGCTGTGGGTTTTCCTTCCACCTGCCCGACAGTACAGTAACACAGACCTTGATCTAATTTTAAGCAATCAAACTTAAATAAAAATGTAGTCATTGATTATAGAAAGAGCCAACTGGTCAGAAACTGAGTACAGTCAGTACAAGCTGAACTAGCAAAGATTCAGTCTGTAGTTGAGTGAGTGGGACACGCAGACTGGGCACTTTGCTACTACTTTCAGCTCAGGAGCATGAAGGACTTAAGAGCAGTGAGGCCTAAAGGAACCCATGGTTGAAAGCAGGCAAAAATGTGAAGGAGAGGTCATCAACCAATGAAGGATAGGTAAAATGCTTATGGGGTGGCTTTTTTATTTTGGCAATTCAAGTGGTTTGTAAGCCTTTCTGTAAAAGGCAGGTAATCTGAGTTAGCTGTCAAATGATTCTGCAGCTAAAGGGAGATTTGGGAACTTCAGCACTTTGCTGGTGAGGATCTGGTAACTGAAGTGCAGCAGGGCATGAGGGTATTTTGTTTGCATCTGTTTTGTTTGTGCACCTGAAGAACAGTGAGAAACAGAAATATTTGGAGTTGTTTCATTCAGAGGTGGAGCTCTGGAAGTAAGCCAGGGTTTGGTATTATCCACTCACAGTGGAAAGCTGAGGAGGTGGGTTTGTCTTATGACAGGAATGTGAACAACTGCCATGGAATTCTGTTAAACTGTAAATTAGCCATTGCTTCAAAGCCACGGTTCTGTCATACATAAGAGAGTGTGGAATTTGTGTGACAATTTGCATCTCTATCTAGGAGATTTTAAAGATAGTTGTCTGAAAAGTCTTGATACTCTTTAATAGAAAGATGTGTGAGTGTTTCTGTGGGGAAACTTTTCTTATCTGAGTTTTGAACTTGTTCTGCTTCGTGTTACACATTTCATAGCAACAGCTCCTTCCTAGGACAAGTTGAAACAGAGTATGAACAGTTTAAACAAAGCAGAATTTGTCATCATGGAGTTTTAAGACAGACTTTCATTGTTAATAGGGGATCTTAAAGTGTGTTCAAAATACAGCTGTGCATGTCATGAAAGGGAAATCCACTGCAGGCTGTTAAATACAAAATGACCATGTCTCAAGTCCTTGATCTCCAGGTTTTTTGAAGATGGGAAGGTATTCTGAGGAAGTCAATGCTTGCTCCATTCTCACATTCTTCCCCAGTTAACTGCTTTCACAGAAGCTGGAGACAAAGCACCTGGCTTGAAGGGATCTTTAGTTTAACATAAAATGGTCTCCACCCTGGTCTAACTTCTTCATTCATATAATAAGCTGTGGAGTTCTTATGAGAGGGCAGGAGTTGAGGACCAAAATCCTGCAGCGTGCCCCACAATGAATTTGGGCTGGGGAAATTTTTTTCACTAGTGTTCCATCTTCTGGTCAAGATTTTCCAATTAAAGAGAAAGACATTTTCTGACTGCACAAGATCCATCTTGACAGTGAGTTAGAGCCTGATATCCAGTTCTTTTGCCTACTGATACCCATTTCTGTTCTCTGGATAATCCTGTTATGTAAACATGAGGAGGAATTTTTCACTGTGAGGGTGACAGAACACTGGAACAGGTGGCCCAGGCAGGTTGTGGAGTCTCCCTCTCCATAGATATTCAAAGCCCACATGGGTATGTTCCTGTGTGATCTGGTATAGGTGATCCTGCTCTGGAGGGGGTTGGACTATGTGATCTTTCAAGGTTCCTTCCAGCCCCAGACATTCTGTGATTCTGTGAATTATCAGTAACAAATTTTTACTCTTTTCCCGGGAAGAGAGTGCAGTTGTTTTGTAAGAACACTTGCAGCAAAGAAAGTGTGATGCAGAAAGTAGTATACAAAGGCAGAAAGTTTCTGTGTCCACCAGGAGGCACGGCAAGCTAGGGCTCGGTCTTGCTCATGGCCCTGAACAAGCTGCATGTACCAGCAACGAACGGAGGCAAAGGTTTTAATCAGATTTTTTACATCCAGAAGTAGGAAATGGAGAAATTTCTAAAACTGAAATGTGGAGAAGTAGCAAGAGGACAAAGTAATAAAATGCATATATATAAAATATATTAATCTAGTCTTGAGGTCTGTGGTAACGGGTTGGACTTGATGATCTTTGAGGTCTCTTCCAACCTTGGTGATACTGTGATACTGTTTTATATATATATATATATATATATATATATACACACATACATATACACACACACATATATATACACATATGTATACATACATATATATATACATACATATATATATATATATCTCTGGGTCTCAGCTTCTTAATGTTTACATCAGCAGTTGTGTAAGAGGCCAAATTAGATACCTCCAGATAAGTGTTGGGAAGGACAATGTTTTGATGCTGCACGCAACTATATGTGTGCATGATGATATCTGTTATATATTAAAAATATAGAAGAGATTACAAAACCAGCCAGAGGCTTACCAAGAAGCACTTGCACATTTGAGGCTTCATGAGATAACAGGCTGTAATAAGTTTGTCAGTTATGTGTCTCCTCTGACAGTGTAACTGGAGTTAGAAACAATAATTCTTCTTTGAGACCCTAGGAACATGTATAGCACATCAGGAATGTAGCCAATGGTATTTTCAAAGCTGTTAGATTTTGTGATTTAGCTGCCAAATTTTGTAATTTTTTTAAAGTATTGCAATCAAAGGCTTCTTTTTGAAATCTGGTGATCAAATAGAAACAAAAAATCTAAACCTAGGAAAACGAAACTTCTCAGGCTTGAAGAGAAACCTGAATATAAGAGCACAGAAAGGAAATAAAACTCCATACTATTATTAAGGCCTCATGAGGTTTGTTGGGGGTTTTTTATGGTTGGGGTTTTTTTTGTTTTTGTTTTTTTTTTACATTTTAATGCCAGTCTCACGACTTTATGGGAACTGATTTATTGAAAGCTGTGGTTTGGCAATTCTGTGCTTGGCTAGCTTGGGCTTGACCCAAGTCCCCTTTTTTCTTGGCAGCACTTGAAACAGTTGAGATGTAGCCTATGCTTCTTCGTAATTCAAGATTGCTGTGTGCAGTCAAGAACCCTTAAGCATGGGAAATGAGCAAAGTGACCCAAAGCACTGAGGCACGGCTGGCAGTTCAGGCTGTGGAGCTGCAGTAAGGAGCTGCTCTGCTTCCCTGAGACCAGCTTCTACATATATTTAGTGCAGCTGACAAACTCTATCTGTTGTAGAAATGCTATTTTACTTTTAAATTGCTCTAGTTTAGCTGGCAATAGTTCAGCTGCTGGAAAGTCAGTTGTGCAGAGAGAACGCACCTGATATTTCCAGTTCTTCAGTGTTTGCACAAGCTGCTGCTGCACATCAAACAGACATAGTGTGCACCCATCTCCTCCAGCATGTCACGTCCTGCTGGAACAGTGCAGCAGCAGTGCCAGGTGTTTTCATGACCGTTCAGTGATCTCTGCAGTAAGGCAGCCTTAAAACAGTGCTTCCAATGTATTGTACTGGCATTGCCTCTCGGCTCTTATTTCAAGGCAGAGCACTCTATTGGAGTATATATATCTTGCACTGCTTATAGGGCTCTTAGCCAAACTGCTGGCACAAGGCTGGACTTAGCAACCCGTAGCAGTACTGCCATTACTCCAAACTGCTGAGGTGGCACTCTAGTCTATTACTTTTTTATACACTTCTGTTTTCTATATAGAATCAAGGGTAACAGAATCATGCAGCTCTCAAGTCTTAAAACAAGACATTTTTTTTTTGTTTTCGGTTGCCACAGCTGCGAAGTTAGCAGAATCCTGCTGCATTACACCATCAAGATGCAGAGGCCTGTGCAAAAACAAGTAGATGAATGTCTAGTTCCAGTGTTTATATTTTATGTGATTAAGTGTGGTAATTCTTTTAGTAACCTTTAAAGCAAACAAAGTTCCCTCGTAACATCCTGGTCTCACTGACTTGCCTGCAGTTCTGATTTCAGGACTAGTGCTTGTTGCACTTGACAGCTTTTATCTGTTGACTGGTGCATTACTAAGGAGGAAGAAACTTCAAATATTCAGTTATATAATGGAGAAGCAAACACTTTTCCAGAAATTACTACTTGTTTATCAAGGGAGGCTGGGGCTGTGTGAGCTCTTTCCTGAGCCACTATTGTTACAGTCATTGCAGACCTACTTGCATCTGTGCCATTTGCTAGATGTGACATCCAATTAATTAGGCTGAACTTGTTTCCTTTGTATCTGCTCGTCCTGGGTTAATAGTTCAGAGGGTGTATATGAAAGACTGAAGTTCCTGGTACTGAAAACATATAAATAGTTTAGCTCAAAAGAATAATATCACTGCTTGAAAGATGAAGATGTCATTACACAAGAGCTAAAGCAAAATTACTTGGATTTTTATTCCTGTATTATTACAAAATACTCAAGTTTTAATGAACCAAAAATACTTCAGTTGAAACATAAGATCACAGAGTTCCCTGCTTTTGTCTGAGTATATTATGTTTTAATGGAAGTGCAGCAGAAGTTAGCAGTTAAAATTGCATCCCCGAGCACAACCTGTGTTGAGGTGTGCCTGGCCCCCATGCAGATACCAGCCTCTCAAAAAGCCCATATGACACCTGCAGAAATGCCTACAGGCAGCCTGTGGGCATCCTGTCTCCATTCCGATACAGCGTGGTGCCCAAAACCGAGTCATGCTTACTGTGAACCAACCTCTGAGGTGTGCTTGCTTAGTCTCAGATCCCTGAGCTCTAGCAGGTAGTTTGACATTGCACAGCTGGTTTGACATTGCACAGATGGCTTTATGTCTGAGGGAGTGCATCTATTCTAGAGGAAGAGTGTGGAACATCTCTCAAAGGGCAGCCTCAACCCACTCAGACCAGAATGAAACCAGAGTTACCTACATCCTTTTCTCCAGTATTAATGTATCAGGTGTATTTTCCTCTGCTTGATGAGAAAAAGAAATCTGTGGGAAATCCTGTGTTATCTTCCTGAATTTTTGCTAGAGCTCTGATATCTTGTGTAAAGAAGTATAATGGCCCTAGCTTAGTTTAAGGTAAACAGTATCTTGTACTCCATTTTTGCGTGACTTGCTGAATTATGTTTCTTGTCCCTCAAATTTGTTAGTGGCTTTGGCTAATGTATAGGAAAAATAACAGCCCAGTGGTTTAGATTTCACTGAATCTGGAAAAATTTAGATCATGAGTTCTGCAAACCGAAGTGCATATCAGCAGTCCTTTGACTGAAATGATCAGGACTACCAAAGAGAACCATAGGTCATGTGACACTAACTTCACTCTGTTTTAACTCACTGCAATAAAATATAGTGAGCCCTTCAGTAATAGATTACATTAGGTACTACACAAATCTTTTTGTAACTGATTTTGGAATATATTAAGACAGGGATTAGTAGACTGAGTATTTTAAACTGATGAAGAAAAATGTTAGCAATTAAAAATCCTCTTCCAGGGATTCTGAAAATGTGCTAAGAAGCAAATGGCATCTGGTTATACAAACGTCTTTGAGGAAGCCTGAACCTTCTATATAGTGTTGCTCCGAAAGTCTTGATGAAGAAATTTCAGGAGCAGTTTTCATGCAGCAAGGTGAAAAAGTGACCACAGAACTGGCCTAATTCTCAGTACAGGTGATAATATAGCTGCTGGTTGTAGTCACAGTATCTGAATTAAAAGCCCTTTTGCAGATTTCAGGCATGTCTTCATCTTGCTTGTAAAAGCACCGTAACAACAGAGCCTCTCCTGCCATATTTTCCAGGATGTGATGTTTTAATGTTAGCATGAAACTACTAACAAAATAGATGTGTAAGCAAAAATGCTGCTTTCTTCTCTGCTACTATTAGCATTAATGGTGTGACTAGATTGCTAGTGAAATGTAAAGTAAGAGCTGGATTCTCCTCTTCTATACACAGATGTAACATGGCTACTGCCATCAGATTTTTATGTGTGGGAGAGTGAATATCAAAATGAGCCTTTGCAAATACACTGAACTCTAAAGACTCTTGAGTGGAACTGTGACAGACACTTCCACAGGGAATGGTAGTGATTTTGAGGATCTTAATAGTTGGTGATTGCATTTTAAGTTGGAAATTTTAATTGCTAAGCAGAGGTATAAAGAGAAATCTAACTTACCACTTTCATGGTTTGTTGCATTTGTGAACAAGGTTTTCTAAGCCTTAATATTTATACAGTAACACCCGAAATGGGCCTTTGCATAAAGTAATTTCCCAAAAGCCTAAGTTGCCTAGAAGAACTGACTTCCTACAGTATTTTCTGAATAGTTGTGTGACATGTATTTCTTACATTCTTCTAAAGTAACTAAAAATTGACCTTTCAGAAACAGGGTTTGGAACAATTGCTTGCTCTTCAGCAGTCTCTTGGAAACTTTGCTTCACAGCATTAAACCTTAGAGATTCCTCCCTGTGTTTTTCCTCGAGGTATGTGAAGTTTGATCACTGACTTGGTCTCTCTGCAGGCTGAACCTAGTTTTGTTTCTAAAGAAATGTTGAACTCCCTGGAGCATATAACTTGCCGTAATACATTATGTTCATTTAGCCCAGTTGTGTATCTCTAACTGTTGTCAATTCCCAATGCTTCTGAGAAGTTGCAAAGCCAAAACAAACCCAAACAGATTTTTGACAGAACTGGGGTGATGGAGACTTCATCCTGATTACTAACTTGTTTAAACTTTGTGTTTCAAAGCTGGGTTTTGTTTTTTTTTTACCTCTTACATAAATAACAAGAATTTCCAGAAATACAGCAATTCAGGACAAGAGAATATTGCACTCCCTCTAGACTTCTTACTGTCTGCTTTGACTTCAGTAACATCCTGGGGCAGTGAGTATCAGAGTCTAGTCAATGAAAAGACAACCTTCAATTTCAAGTTGGCAGCTACATAGTTTGCCTCTTCTTGTACTACAAGACTAAGAAAGCACACAAACGACATTCTCTAGTCTATGTTTGCAAGCCTTTTGCTAGATCTTGACCCAGATTTTCTACGCAATGTTTACTAAAAAGCAATCTAAATAATATTGTGCTTCCCATTTATAAACAGCTTAACAAAACAGAACTTAGGAGAAAAATAAAGGAAATTGGAACAGCAACTACAGTTTCCCAAAGGAGAGTAGTAATAATTTAGAGTTGCCCTCTGACAGCTACCTACTTCCTTTTCTCCTTGACACAAGTACTTTATTCACTGGTACTTGTGCCAGTTCCAGTGGATTGTCCACCTGCTTTAGTTTCGGCTATTGCATGCTGAAGTGTCACTCTGTAATTTGGGTTCCTAAATTACCTCTCAATCACCTGATGTCCTTTCCTGCTGGCTGGTTCTTTTTGTTAGTTGTTAATGATTTTGTGCTTTTTCACATAGATGATCACATATAAAGACACAAATAATCCTTATCTAGGAAGATTGTTTTTGGCCAAGGTTTCCATTCCCCCTATGGGAGCTGCTGCAACCCCAGGCCAAAAGGAGGGGTTTATATTAGGATGACTGCTAGCCTCAAGCACATCTATGCTGAGTTAGTTTGCCCAGGCTTTTCACACATTACTGCAATTAGAATCCCTGTTTTAAATTTATACCATGCTTTTTCTGAGTGGCTGACTTGCTAACAGAGATACAACAAAGCATGAACTTCCAACAGAAGGTTTCGAGTTTGCCCATTTCTGTTTAGCAACTTTTCTAACCACATGATGCCAATGGAGCATTCCCCCCTTCCTGCTTCCCCATTCTTCTACAGTGCTCAGGAAAAAGATGGAGGGTTTTTGTTGTTTTGGTTTTATTTGGTTTAGGTGATTTTTTTTCTTTCTTTTGATTTTTTTTTTCTCCTAAGTCTCACACTTGCATATTTGAATCTATTCCTATTTATATCTAAGGCAAAAAGTTCTAATTCAGTTACAGGCTTNCAATTCTGTAGTGTTTTCAGCAGCAACAATCAGAGCTGTATACCAATTTTAGTTGAGATTGTATGTACATATAAGTTGATTGTAGCCACATAATGTATTGTCTACATTGTTAGCTCTTCTTCATGGAAAAAAATATTGTTAACATATAATGTGCTAAAGCAATTTTTTACCTTCTCTGTCTTGTGCAAACTTCATTTGTCATTGTGCTCCAGTATACCAACACTGATGAAATCTCTTGTCTCTTGTAAACTGACAATAGAAATAAAATTTGCAGGGCTCAGCTGAAGAAATTAGGGAAACAATTCTCAGCTGTACTTCCATGATAGGAAATGGAGTAAAGACACAAGAAAAGGCAAATCTTTGAGATACCAAACTTCAGTTTTCATAGAAAGCCCCAGCAGTTTTGATTTGCTCCACACAGAAGAAACTCCATATAGAAGATGATGATGCATGGAAACCAGAGTAACCCTCCTCCTGATATGTTAAGTGAGAGCAAACAATGTATTTTGTTTAAATGTTTTTCAACTATTTTCAGCCCAGTTTTTGCCATCAAAGTTGGTTCCTTTGCAAGTTTACTTTACTTAAAAAGCTATTGGCCAAATTCAGCCAAATGGGAACAAAAAGTAGGGGCTTTGGAGCATTAGTACTCCAAGTAGTGGAGCTGTAGATGCTTTTAATGACACATGCTTTTGCTAATACAAGCTAAATTCCTTCAGAAGCCCAGAATGTCTGTGGATTTACGACCTTGTACTCAGTACTAGCAGATTAACTCTGAAATAAGCCAGTGATTCCAGTGGAGGCACAACATTTAAAACAAGAGAGGAATTGTATTCAGTCTCTACTTCTTGACATAATTCTCATGCTAGGCCTCTTTTTTTTTTTTTTTTTTTTTTTTTCTGTTTTCTTCATCAGGGTTTTGTGATTAAGGGCTACAAAAAGTTTAACTGAAAACAACTTTGGCAGAAATTGCTGCCTTCTTCTAATTGTGTAATAAAAGTGGGTTGGGGAGAGAGTCTTCTGGAATATCCCTTTTAAAGAATGGATGGAGTGTTTGTAACCTTTCGTTCTGCAGGCATTTTTTCATCTTTTGTGATGCCACTGGCATGCTATCAAAAATGTCCTGTATCTGGAAAAGACAAATCTTAATGGTCTACTTTAGTTTTCACTCTTTTTCTCCAAATATATAAAAATATTCCACAAAATTCCCATCTTAAAAAAGGAGTCTTAGTTACTGTATTTGGCTAGAGTTGAGAGGAAAGGTGGACCTCTGTTTTGAGGTTTTGACATGTCCGTTCTGGTAGAACATTTGACCAATTTTCCATATGACAATATCCCAGATGACACAAAGGCTCGAGAATATATTTTGCCTGAAAATTTGTAACTCTCCTTCCACAGTCTTTCCTATTTCTGCTTGTTAATAAGGAAGCCAAGTAAATGCAGTAAAATTAAAAGGGGTTAGGACCTAAAAATACTCCAGTGATTTATTCCTAGTAAAAAGCTCTACTTTCTAGTATGATTTTGTTTACTCACCAAGCTGTAGGGCTGCATCTCAGAACAGTGTGCATGTGCCTTAGAAAAACAATCAAAGTCAAAAGCATTTGCTTCGGGTACAACAGTTGTATATATTTTTTTTCAAGCTTTAAAACATTTGCATCCAATTCCTTGGTAACCACATTCCTTTTTCTTTTCTCCCTACAGAAATAGCTTCATTAAATTAACTGTTGTCCTGATTGGTTTAACTCTGCCTAGTACTTTCCATCCAATTTTATTTCATTATAAATACTTGTCATTCTTTCACTGAAGTGAAAGACTCCATGATTATCATTTACTTTGATTTCCACTGCCACGGACATGACCCAGCTACAGCCACATTATAACTAAAATAAACGTTGTCACTAAAAAACCAATACTGTCATTGAGGAACAACTTGCACTTGTCATAATAATTACAACTGTGAATGAGATAAAAACATGAAGTGGCCAGAAGCAGGAATTGCAGCTAAGTGTCAGCTGTTAGATGACAACCTTATGTATGAGTGAAGGCATGTTTGGGTGACGTGACACAAGAGCAGCGACATTAGCAGATGATGTCTCTTCTCAGATACAGTAAATCAGACAGCCTGTCCCAACCTTAACTGCAAAGCAGCTTGTTAACTTGTCCCTTGTGCAGTTACCAACAGTTACAAAACCAAATCATAAAATTACAATGGTAATTGAAATAGATTGAACGTAAAGACTGCATAATACGTATTTTGTGTGCAAAAACTTGTATTAGCAACTTATTACCAGAGTTGGAAATACTGATTCACTTAGAAAAAACTATTAAGAACTGTATTTGACACTGTTACATAAACAAACTCCTTTACAAGTGATTTTACTACTTCCTGACCTGAGCAGTAAAGGTAGTAAAATTTGGCCCTATCACAATCCCAAGCACAAATACAGGCTGGGTGGTGAATGGCTGGAGAGCAGCCCTGAGGAAAAGGACCTTGGAGTCTGGGTTGATGAAAAGCTCAACATGAGCCTGCAGTGTGCACATGCAGCCCAGACAGCAACCGAGTCCTGGGCTGCATCAAGAGCAGTGTGGCCAGCAGGGCAAGGGAGGGGATTCTGCCCCTTTACTCTGCTCTCGTCAGACCCCACCTGGAGTACTGTGTGCAGTTCTGGAACCCTCAGCACAGGAAGGACATGGAAGTGTTGGAGCGGGTCCAGAGGAGGGCCACAAAGATGATCAGAGGGCTGGAGCAGCTCTCCTATGAGGACAGGCTGAGAGAGTTGGGGCTCTTCAGCCTGGAGAAGAGAAGGCTTCGAGGGGACCTGATAGTAGCCTTCCAGTATCTGAAGGG
Source organism: Eubucco bourcierii (assembly GCA_013396675.1). Taxonomy (NCBI): domain Eukaryota; kingdom Metazoa; phylum Chordata; class Aves; order Piciformes; family Ramphastidae; genus Eubucco; species Eubucco bourcierii. The sequence goes on from VWZE01019674.1 coordinate 539,361, forward strand.
GGCCTACAGGAAGGCTGGGGAAGGATTATTTACAAGGTCCTGCAATGACAGGACAAGGGGCAATGGGTTTAAACTGGCAGAGGGGAGATTTAGACTGGATGTTAGGAGGAAGTTGTTTGCAGTGAGGGTGGTGAGACACTGGCACAGGTTGCCCAGGGAGGTTGTGGCTGCTCCCTCCCTGGAGGTGTTCAAGGCCAGATTGGATGAGGCCTTGAGTAACCTGTACTAGTGGGAGGTGTCCCTGCCTATGGCAGGGGGCTGGAACTAGATGATCCTTGAGGTCCCTTCCAACCTTACCATTCTATGATAGGCTGATACAACTGTGGTATCATTGCTGTACTACCAGAGACTGAACATCCAGAAGCAGCACAAAGATGTGTCATTGGAAAAGGTCCCGACATCTGAGAGATGCTTAGTGGTAAAGCTGTTGGGCTTTTCACTCACTCACACCCTAGGACAGTGTAACATATCTGCTTCTCATGGGCAAAGTCATGAAGAGAAGCAGTGGCATCTTTAAGTCTTTCACTGGCAGGAATTCATTTGGCCCCAGGATAAAGCTTTTGCAAGCAACCTTACAGATTTTCAATGGTAATGGCCAGCCAAGTTTCAGTGTCAGTGGGTAAGCCTCTTCAGCTAGGTTATTAAACAAAAAGGACAGAATAGTCTGACACCAAGCCAACTGCCAGCACAGCAGTTCATTGGTAAATTATCCTGACTGGTGGTTTTCAGGTGTTTTGATGAGGCTTTTTGGTGCTGATTCATCTTTTGTGTTTCCTGTGTGTTCCTGATGAGGAAGGCCAATCTCCCCTTCATGTAACTTCCATTTGCACACTAGGTCCTTCACCTGAATGCTCCTGTGAGGGATTATCCATCTGAAGAGTCCTGGATTTGCATTCCTTGACATCTTCCCTGGAGCTGAAGCTTGTGGAGGTACTGCTCACCGGAGGATCGTTGCACTGAAGGATAGCTGAGCTTCACACAGCTATGGCATTTTGGAAAGGAAAGGGATAAATTCCTTCAGACTCATACCATATTTTGCCTTTGAACTTGATCAAAGCAGAGATTATATCTATGCATGCAATAAAGGCATCTTGGAAGGCTCAGTGTTGGTACTGGAACATTTATGTTTTTATTGAAATGTAGTATTTTAATAATGTATGAAAAATACTCTCTGGAATTAGATACATTTTATTCTAAATGATAGGCAAATTTAACAACAGATATAAAAACTACTATGCCAGACATTGTAGTTTCATGAAATATTTAAAATATCTGTGAATTGGATTAATCAATCACCACCACATTCTTTCAGTTCCGTTTGCTTCTAGCAGAGACTTTAAAAGGCACTCTAATATAACTGTTGGAAAAAATAAGTACAATTAAAGTTCATTAAGGTAACATTGTTATTCAAATACTAACAAAAGACTAAACAATTGGGGTTTAGACCATACAATTAGTAATAACAAAATTACCCTGTGATTTTTAGACTATGTAAGGTCTAGTTCTGTAAACATATTAATAGATGAGTATGTGTGCGTTGAGTCATATGCATAAATATTCCCAGCCACAGTGGCTAGCTTCCAGGCTTGTACACTAAGTCCATGTATAACTTTTCATCTTAGGGGCATAATATGGACAGAACTACACTTCTGTCCTAGCTGGTATCACAAATATTCATTGAATGAAAAGATAAAAGTGTGTTACATACCATTTAAGATTTAAAAAAAAAAAAAAATCCTTAAGGGGAGTTTTTTTCCCCTTGGTTCTCCTTTCGAAAATGTCCTGTCCAGTAAATGTCCCTCAGGTAGTACACTGAACAAGAGTACATTCTAACACACAACTGGATATTCACTGAGTAATGCTTTATGCCTTTGCAAGTGAACTGAAAAAGGGAAGCACTGGCCCAGAAATCTTTACTTTCAAAAGTGATTCTAGAAATGATTCCGCAGATAGTGCAACGAAATTTAAAGGCTGTTTGGGTTTTTTTAGAGGAGGGTTTTCGGTTGTGGGTTTTTTTTGTTTTGGGTGGGGTTTTTTGTTGTTTTTTTGTTTGTTTGTTTGTTTGTTTGNTCTTTTTCCCACAGAGAGCTGTATTTTGCTGGAAAGCAATCTTTTGTATCTTGCAGTTATGGCATCCTTATCATTAACTTTATCTTTAATACCTACCTCTTACAGAACTGTGTAATTTAAGTTGATATGAGTATCTGAAAGCTCTCTTTATTGCCTGTAGTTTCAGTTTCATGGTTAAAAAGAATCCAATCCCTAACAACACTTCTGTTTTTACTGCCCTGTTTTATCAGACAACTGCAACTTTACACCTTGTTAAGGAAGCAAGGTGAGAAGAAAACCACATTATACTGTTGACAAGAAAGATAAGGCTATTATTTACCTTGACATTTTTGAGCAATAATATTCTTCATGTAAGAGGGTAAGAGATAAAGTATATCCTATGGGGATAATGCACAAATTGAAAGAACTTTCTTCCACATGCTATCAAGAAACCATGTCCTAGTGCATTAATTCTATTTTTGAGCCAGCTCACAATGGACTGTTTTGGAAGAAAAATGAGCCTCTAATTCAGTCAACTAAAGTAAACACATTTTATCTGTGCACTGCACTGAATCCAAGACAATCTTTTTAGGTGACTGAATGAAAGAGGGTTTGGTTTTCCCTAAGGTTTTTTTCATTTCCCTTGGAACTTACTCTGACCTGCAGGGAAAGGTTGTCTGAACAGGGAAGAGTATGTTGCATACTAATGGCGGCTGGTCAGTGGAACTGTATATCTGCAGAGGCTGCAAGACACTTCAGAAGTTTAATGTATTGGAAAATATTCAGTTTCGAATCAGGATGTTGTTCATGATGAAGAACAACAGAGAAGGAGGCATCAGACACTTCTTACTTGGAACAAAATGGCATAAACAAAGCTGTAACTGAAATTTTAGCCCACAGTACATACCTTTAATAGACTGAGATGTTCAGGTTCTGTGGTGATGGCTGCTAGAGAAATGCCTGCTTGAAATACACGATAAAACAGATTAAAATCATCACAGGTTACACTCATTCAGTGCCTCTAGAAGAAGCAATTAAACTCATTCATATGTAATTCAATTTAATTTCATCACAGAATGTATTATGCAGTCTAGTTTATTTGAACATTCTTTAAAATTTGTCCAAACAAATTTAGTGAGGCTCCCACACATTCTCTGGAAGATTATTCCTTGTTGTTTGCCAGGCTGCTCTCCTCATCCTCTCTTTCTCCCAATCTCCAATTCATCCTAAAATGTTATTCTTTTTAAAGCAGCTCTGACTGAAAGTTCCTCTTACTTATTCCCCCAACCTTCCCTTCTTTATCGGACAGCCAGAGGGCGAGGTGTATTAATAGCAGCTGCATGACTCAGTGTTGGTGGCTCAAGTGGATCCCTTTGCACTGAGCTTTGCTGTTTTGGCCTCCCTGGCTATCCTGTCACAGAGCTCATGGAAAGCCTTCACTTTCCTGCAAACAAAAATAAATTGCATAAGTTGGGACTGCCTCAAGCCCGTTCCTTCAGAAGGATTCTTCTTACTGCAGTTTTCTTCACTCCCTTTCGGGATTGTCCAAGAAGAAATTAAAATATGTATATTAAAAAACAAAAAAAAGTGTGATCACGTCCCCCAGCGTGACTCACTCTTCCACTTAAGTGATGAAACTGGAGCTAGAGACCTATCACTTCAACGAGAAGGCAGAGACATCACTCTTCGTTCAAACAACATGAAATGAATGATGTGCTTTCTCTGAAGGCTTCTCTTTTCCCAAGAGCCATCACAGGTTGAGCCATCACTGCTTGACCCTTCTCAGCCCCTAACGCACCACCACTCGAATCCCGTTCCTGCCCACTACGTCCCTCCTTACTGGTGCCATCGCCAGGTCCGTGCTCCTCTATCAGCCGAACCACCCGCAACTCGCCACCACGCCCCAGCCGCGCCCACAAGGCCCCTGAAACAGGCGCCTGCCTTTTCCTCTCCGGCCAAAAAAGGGGGCGAGTTACTTCCTCGCGGGGCTTTGAATGAAAAACAGCCACGCTACCAACTGCCCTCTCCCGGCCTCGAGCTTTACTTTCCCGTCTGCCCTCGGAGCTGGCTGTGCTCACGGGAGAGCTCTCCTCGTCTTCTCCTCACTTTTGTCAGCACAGGTTTTCTGGGACCGCTGGGCAAGCAAACACGCGCGGGTCGAGCTGGGCTCGGCTGATTTCGGCGGAGCACTCCTGTTTGCCAGAATGGGTTCAGACCCAACTTGCAGAGGGCCGAAGCGCACTGCCGGCTCTGGGGTGCCTCCTGGACACCGTCTCGCAGGGTGGGTGCTCGACGCCCTTTCCTCACAGGACCTCCGTTTCTTACCACCGTTGCACTTCTGTGAAATCTCTTACGCGCCCCGACTCCCCTGGGCAGCTTGGCAGCTATCTCCTCACGACCGTACATAGCTTCTTTCACGCGCCTCCAACCCCCACACCCCTCCGTTAGCGCCGGGACTACGGGCAGCGGCTTCGCCCACCTGACGCGCATGCCCTCGCGCCTTGCGCATGCCCAATGCGGGCTCAGGAGCAACATCTGATAGGGGGGGAAAATCTGAACGCCGGCGGTCGCCGCCATATTGCAGA
>VWZE01019674.1:544126-618600 GCA_013396675.1 Eubucco bourcierii
TGGGGAACGGAACCCCAGGTAAGGTGGGGGCCCTGGGATCGAGCGTGTCGAAGCCGGTGCTGCGCCGGCCCGGCGGGGTGCTTAGGCGAGGGGAGCGCGGGAGGTTTACAGCGGGGGCGGGGTATGCCCTGTCGCGGCTCCCCGGAGGGCAGTGCGGGGGTGGTGGGCCGCGGCTGTGGAGGCCCGCTCTTCTGCCGCGCCGTCGGGGGCTTGAGGGAGCTCTCCCGCAGCCCTCGGGGGGCGGGGGAAACCAGCGCGCAGCGAGGCGACTTGTTGCGGCGGCAACGCGGCGTTGCAACGCGTTGCTGGCGTACGGGGCTCGCCGCCCTCTGAGGCGGGGGTCTGGCTGGCTCCCCCGCCGCCGCGAGGGGGTGGAGAGCGGGCGCTTTGTCGGGGAAGCCCCGGGAGCGCGCCCTCGGCGTGCCTGTGCCGCGCAGCCCCCTCTGTATTATTCATGCTCCCTAGCGTCGTGGCTCTTGAGGTTACCGTAGACATGTGGCAGTCGGCTCGGCCAGCTGACTGTAGCAGCGTGGAAGAATAATAAGGAATTACTTCATAAACAAGTGCTGTGAAGCATCTGTTGCTGTCTATTGTTTTCAACAAATGCACATTTTTGGAGTCCTTAAATACTGACCGACGTAATGGGCATAGCGGCACTGAATGAGCCTTTGTGCATTGTTTTTTTTTGAATGGATTAATGTTTTGTACAAATCCCGGGCATTTGTAATTAACCTTGCCACTTAAAGTCTAGCTCAGATAAGGGGTTTTAATTTCAGCTTTATGGAGTTCATTTCTCTTTTGTCAGTTTTCTTAATTTGAACGCAAGAAAAAAATCTTTTTGGATTTTATGCCAACACAAGTAATCACATCAGTTGTAAGGTACTATTAAACTGTCTTTTCCAGTCTATGTAACACCCTAGACAAGTATTTCGTGTTCTTTCTGGTACAGCCTGTGAAAAGATGCCTTTTTTTTTTTTTTAATCCTGACTTATTAAAATTGCAGCTCTGAGTTTTAATTAATTCCACCTTCATGTTAGGTCTCAGATCTGTCCCCGCATCTTACTGTGTTTTCATCAGTGGTGCTTGTCATCTTGTTTATGTCACAGAAGTGTTTTGAAGGTGCATCAGCCTGCACAGTACTTGACATATTCAGAAGACTGTAGAAATACCGTTGTTGCTGTCAACTGTTGTATAGTGCGTTGGCACAGTGTTGCTGGGTGATGTGTGTTGCAAGGGAAGATGTGGAGTTGGTACACACTAACACGTCTGCTGTGATGAGGTAGTGTTTTAGTTGTTAAAGATATGAAACAAGTAGTAACTGTTTATTGGATTACAAGACTTTATCTCTGTTGATTTATTGATTTAGCATAAGAGGGGCTGTGAGAAAAATAAACTACAAGTCAGTCCAGTGTTCCCAGATAAGCAACTTCCCAGCGAATGGTGATTGCAGGGCAGTGGCCTATTTCCAAGCTTTGTGCTGAAGTGACACAGCTCTTCTCTTGGATTGGGAGACTAGAGAGCAGAAGTACAACAAATGTCTTTAGAAAAGGCATGAAAAATTACATGGTATGACATGTCAGGAGCTGTCCAGAGAGTTTTCCTTGAGTGCCAACTAAAAGAAAATATATACAAGTGTTTGTAGAGATGACAGAAAGAGTTCTGATCTGCCTCTCTGCCCCTGTGGTAGAGAGCATTGCAGAGTTTAATGGTAATATAACTGCTAGAAAAAAAGTTGATTCACAGAAAATCAGGTACAACTGAAAAGAGAGATAACATGGATCCATTTAGAGGGTTTTGATATTAGAAGGAAGTGCCTGGTAAAGAATGTTACTTTAGCTATTGTTAGGATAGATCTACAGCCTGCCTTTCTTAACAACCTTGGTCTGCTTTTTTTAAGAAGGTATACTTCTGTTGGCAGAGGTGGAGAGGGAAGTTGTTTAAGGTATTGCTTTCCTATTGGATGTGTTAAATGCATCAGAGCTGTCCTATTGCGTTGCATTAGGAGTCTGTGGGAATAGAGGAAAGAGAGGATTTTCAAGTCTGTAAATGTAAGCAAAGCTTTATACAAACTTGTAAAGAAAGTCCTGATTGTTGAAAGATACTGATCCATTAGAGCAGCACATGGTGTATGTTGCAGTTGAAGGGACCTAGGTAAACACTGAAGTGTTGCACCTGTGGTCTAATTTTACCAGTAAGCTCATTCTTAGCAGTGCTTTGAATTTAACTATTTTTTTTTCCTTTCTCTTTTAGATATTTATTAATCAGTTTGAAATGGAACCTTCAAGTTATGTAGTACAAGGAAAAACAAATATTACATTGGCCTTAAAAGTCACTTGTTAATCTTTACACTGGAACATTTCTACTTAAGAACTAGCTAGTGTTCTGACACTAGTGTTAAGAACCCTATGTAGGAGACTGATGTGAGTGGCCAGTTCATGTTCATAAGTTTCCTTTATTCTATGATTCTTAACAGTGTCATCCAGAAAATGTAATACCTGGTTTTGAAAAGGAATCAGTCACACTTTCCAAATTCCATTTTTCTTGTATTATCAGAGGTACAGGGGAAGACTGGTCATGCTGCCACTGTCAGGCTTTTAAAAAATTGACTTAGATAGTGCAATTAGGTATTCTGAAGCTAAAAATTGAAGTTACAGTTATTACATTTAATAAATATTAACTATATGTAAATTGTATGGCACACCTGTGGCATACCAGTTTATTAACTGGTAAAACTGCAAGTGTTGCTCAAATAGCTGGTCTGTGTTGCCTTTTAACTATTGTGTTGGCAACTGCCAAGTTTTCACTTGTACTTTGGAAGTTCTCAGGAAGTCTAGTTTAGAAGCACTTCACTCTTCAAGATATATTTAACTACAAATACACTTAATGTGTAACAGTTGTACTACCTGGATTGCAATTATTTTTTGGAGACACAGAAAGCCTCTCTCAAGTGTTTCAGGGAAGCAGGGCTTGGGAGAAAATGTTGGGGGAAGTCTAGCTCTTTTTTATTGTTTTTCTTTTTTGTAAGGTAGGTAGCTTGTTTCAGTCTCTCCTTAGTTGACTTACATCACATTTGGTTATGTAGACCACTTCTCTGCCTGCAAAAGATGCATACAGGAGGAAAGTCTACATCAAATGAACTGTATTGGACTGCTGCAAGTGTGTTATTAGGGAACTGTTCACTTGAAAGATAGTTGCCCTGCAGGTTGTTCACAGAGTGCTTTGCAGTAGAGAGAATCATAGAATGGTAAGGTTGGAAGGGACCTCAAGGATCATCTAGTTCCAACCCCCTGCCATACACAGGGACACCTCCCACTAGTACAGGTTACTCAAGGCCTCATCCAATCTGACCTTGAACACCTCCAGGGAGGGAGCATCCACAACCTCCCTGGGCAACCTGTTCCAGTGCCTCACCACCCTCACTGGAAAGAACTTCCTCCTAACATCCAGTCTAAATCTCCCCTCTGCCAGTTTAATCCCATTGCCCCTTGTCCTGTCATTGCAGGACCTTGTAAATAATCCTTCCCCAGCCTTCCTGTAGGCCCCCTTCAGATACTGGAAGGCTACTATCAGGTCCCCTCGAAGCCTTCTCTTCTCCAGGCTGAAGAGCCCCAACTCTCTCAGCCTGTCCTCATAGGAGAGCTGCTGCAGCCCTCTGATCATCTTTGTGGCCCTCCTCTGGACCCGCTCCAACACTTCCATGTCCTTCCTGTGCTGAGGGTTCCAGAACTGCACACAGTACTCCAGGTGGGGTCTGACGAGAGCAGAGTAAAGGGGCAGAATCACCTCCCTTGCCCTGCTGGCCACGCTTCTCTTGATGCAGCCTAGGACTCGGTTGGCTGTCTGGGCTGCATGTGCACACTGCAGGCTCATGTTGAGCTTTTCATCAACCCAGACTCCAAGGTCCTTTTCCTCAGGGCTGCTCTCCAGCCATTCACCACCCAGCCTGTATTTGTGCTTGGGATTGTGCCTACCCAGGTGCAGGACCTTACACTTGGCCTTATTGAATTTCATGAGGTTGGCCTGGGCCCACCTCTCCAGCCTGTCCAGGTCCCTCTGGATGGCATCCCTGCCCTCTAGCAAGTCGACTGTGCCACACAGCTTGGTGTCATCTGCAAACTTGCTGAGGGTGCACTCCATTCCTCTGTCCATGTCACTGACAAAGATGTTAAACAGCACTGGTCCCAGCACTGACCCCTGAGGGACACCACTTGTCACTGGTCTCCAGGTGGACATTGTGCCGTTGATCGCCACTCTCTGGGTTCGACCATCCAGCCAATTCCTTATCCAGCGAGTGGTCCATCCATCAAGTCCATGCTTTTCCAGTTTGGTGACCAGGATGTCATGTGGGACAGAGTCAAATGCTTTACTCAGGTCCAGGTAGATGACATCAGCTGCCTTTCCCTTGTCCACTGTCGCTGTGACTTCATCATAGAAAGCCACTAAATTTGTCAGGCAAGATCTGCCCTTGGTGAAGCCATGCTGGTTCCCACCAATCACCTCTGCTTTGTTTTCCATTTGCCTTAGCAGGACTTTCAGCAGGATCTGCTCCATGATCTTGCCAGGCACAGAGGTGAGGCTGACTGGTCTGTAGTTTCCAGGGTCATTCTTTTTACCCTTCTTGAAGATGGGTGTTATGTTTGCCCTCCTCCAGTCAGCAGGAACTTCACCAGTCTGCCATGACTTTTCAAATATGATGGACAGTGGTTTGGCAACTTCATCTGCCAGTTCCCTCAGGACCCGTGGGTGGATCTCATCAGGCCCCATGGACTTGTGCACATTTAGGTTTCTTAGGAGCTCATAAACGTGATCTTCTACTATAGTAGGCAGATCTGCCTGCTCCCAGTTCTTACTTTTACCCTCTGCAACTTGGTCATTGTGGTTGGAGCCCTTGCTGTTGAAGACTGAGGCAAAGAAGTCATTGAGCACCTCAGCCTTGTCCATGTCCTTTGTCAGAAGTTTTCTACAAAAACTGAGACGAGTTAGTGAGGTACAGTGGCCTGTAAATTGCCTATTACTGCCTCCACAAAGATCTAAATGTTTTAGGTATCACCAAAAAATGGTGTAAGACTTGAGGAAAAAAAAAGTATATGAATTTAAAATAAGTTCCTTTAAATAAATGAGTTATATTGCTGAAGCTCTGTGGGCTTTGCCATCTCTATGTAGAAAAACGAGTGATGAAGCTCTTAGTAGAGCTTAGGATGTCCGCTACTGGAAAGACTGCTTCTGAAAGAAGGTCTTCAGCTCAGATAGGATTTGTGCTTTTGAGGGTTAGTTTTACTCCAGACAGGCATTCTGCTCAAGCCTTCTGCCTCCGATCCCATCCTCACCTGACCTCCAACTCATGGCTGTTGTGTATGAATGTTTCTTTTGAAAACAGCTGCCGCATAAATTATTTGACAGAATTTTGGCATCAAGCATTTTATGCACCATCGTTTTCTGAAGAAAGCTTTCTTTGTCATCTTTCAACAATTGCTTTATTTGTTGGCTTCTGTGACATAGCTGGAAAAGTGGATGATGCCTTGCAATGAAATTAATTGAAATCACAGCTCATAATTTCAAGAGAATTTTTTAACTTCTGGTTGATTTTTTTTTTGTTTGTGTTGTAGAGCTTGCTAATATTGGGGTGATTTGGTCCAAGATCCAGGTTACTGTGTATGTTTATGAAGGTCTTGAGGGCTGGAGTGTTGTAGCAGTAGGATCTCTGCAGAGTCACAGCCCTGCTAATCCTGACTTGGAAAAGGCACCTTTGGGAATTGAAATGCCAAAGTGATGAGCCTTTATGTTCAATAGGTCACAGGCTGGTTTCAGAACGCAGGAAGTGACAGGGATAGCATTCCTAATCCCGTTGGATGGCTGAGTTTTTTTCCTGTATTTGCAATGCTGTTTCACTTGAGTGTTAAGATGAAAGTGAGTCGAAGTAATTAATTATTTCAAACATAAAAATGTACTAAACCATGTGGCTGCATCCACTGAATATAAATTTATTGGAAATGGGTAAGGAGCAGAAGTGAACTCCCACTCCAGTAATAATAGTGGCAACGGACAGTATTTTGCCTGGCAGTGATTTTCTTTTTTTTTTTCTTTTTTTAGTTTCCTTCGGCCAAATAATTTCCTTAAATTTGTTTTGTTGTTTTTAATGAGCTAGTACCAATAATTGGGAAAGATAGGGTCTTATTTTTCTGTTTAGTGCGCTTCTATTTAAATTTTTGCACAATTTTGAAATCTGTGAACTTTCTGATTTTTTTTTATATACATATAGTACGTAGTTGCAAGGTGTTTGTATTAATATACTGTTTTGAAATTGAGTAGCATGTAGATGCCTGATGGTTTTGGTGTTATGTGTAAAATAGAAACAATGGACCATGAATTTAAGTTGTAGGCCCTACCAGTTGAGTATTTTTTCCTTATAATTTGGCACAAGGTGTGATCTGAAATAGAAACAAGAATGCCTACCTCTAAATTTATTAACTTTGGGATTCTATTTTTTTTCCTTACTCAGAAGGTACTACAGCAAGTACCTCAACATTGTGAATAGTTTGTCAGGCCCATGAGTTCTGAAGCTGACAATGACATTTCATTTTGTTTGTGTTTTGCACAACAGGATTCTTAATTTTAGCTGATAGCTTTGTTTGATAGCATTGTTTTATTTAATGTGAACAGTAACTGTTACTTCTGTAAACTCATTTAAATTATGTCTACCTCTTGTGATTTCATGAAATAGAATTACCCTGTAATCTTCCATATATCTGGTACTGAAAATTACCTTAAAGCTTTAAATTATGCTTTCAAATAAGTAATTCAGGGTTGGTTGAGAACAGCTTTATAGAATGTGTGGGTAGAACCCAAAGGAAGGAGTTTAGATATTTTTATGGAAGAACTTGCAGTGATGAAATGTTATGAGGCTTTGACAGGGACTTGAAGTGAAAGACATGTTCTCTCTTTAGGAAGATCTCTTCAACTGAAAACACTGATCTCAGCCTTGTGTTGTCTGCTGTCATTTGTCTTCTGGAGAGTAAATGTACTTCCCAGTACCCTTAGCGTACCTCTTCTTTTCAATGCTAATATAACTAGCACCACATAAAAACGCTCTTACCCTTTCTATTTTTTTGTAGTACTGTTGAGTTGACACTGTTACAAAACGATGACTGAGAATCAAATTCAGGTTTTGCATCGTTAAGTAACTGTGTTTAACTCTAGGGCTTCAGTCTGCCTTCAGTTTTGCAAGCGATGAACCTTTTGTCAAGAAGGTGAACACAACAGTTACTGCAGCTCAGACTCCAGATATTACAACCAAACTTGTTTTGATTAGTACTGGAATTTTTCAGAGGAGTGCATTAAGGAAAAGAGCAGAGAGGACCACTTCCTCTGAATTAGATATGTGCTGCTGAATTCTATCAAAAGGTGGTGTGATAAGCACCCAAAGAAACTTTTCCCTGCCTTTGAAAACTTGTTTTTTTTTTTTAAACCAAAAGAAGAGGGATGTGATAGAAGGAAATGGTATAATTTTCAAGAAACATATTGAACAATGCCTTAGAATAGAAGTCTTACTGATACTCTTCATTACTTTACAGGATCTTCCATTATTAAAAAAAACCAAACCTACCGGAATTTAATTGTCTTTATGCTAGCCGAATGTGGGATTATACCTTTATAACTGTGCTACATTAATTATGTCATTATATCATAATTAATGTAACTGAAAACTGGTGTTCTAATTTTTCAGGCTGATTTTTTTTTTTATTAAACAAAATTTACTCCATATCTGCGTTATACCATATCTCCCTTTCTGTGATCTTTGGTCTTAACATTGATTTTTTTATTTGTTGTCCAGCACCACTGTTTCTTAAATTCTGTTTTCTTCCTTTTATCTCTATTTCCAGTCCCTTATTTCAAACATGTATCTACAGATTTGAAAAAGAAACAAAAATTAAATGCTAGTGCATCTTAGGTTGCTGTGCAAATGTTTCTAATCTTTACCATATTTTTATTGCCAAGAATCAGGGAGAAATAACTTCTGTTGTAAACACGTATGACTATGCTTTGCATTTTTCTTTAGAAATGAATCATCACTTATACAGAAGTTTGCTTTTGATAAATGAATTAGCCTAAACACTTTGTTTTTCTCTTTATCTCTTTTTAAGCACTTCTGAAAATGTTGTTTGATGTAGTCATGGACTTGTAAGACTGGAATCTCACATTACTCTGAGTAGCATGTCCCTTCATTTTTCTTAGTTTAAAAGTAATTTCAGTTAATATTTTTGAAGGCTATGCCATCTTTGGTAGTCTTTGCAGACCAGTGACAGGACTAATTCATGGAAGTATTTACTGTAAAAGTGTGCAAGAAGGCAACTAGCTTATTTTTTTTTTTCTGACTTAGAATGAATTGACAAGGAAGCAGGGTGCTGTCTGCTAGTAACATTGCAAGCTTTTTTTTTTTTTAAGTCATAGAAACTGTTTTGGAGCAGAACACAATAGTACCACATACACATAACTTCCAGCCCTTCAGTTTTTTAAAAAAAAGGAAACTATTTTACACAGAGTAGATTTTTTTTTTTTTTTTTTTTTAACGTAGTGTACTTCCATTTCTCTCCATTTGGGAAAAATGACCACATCATTCCTTCACTGAGAGAAACAACTGCTTTTATAGACATGCAGTATAGCTTTGATACATTAAAATTACAGAATAATAGAATAGTTTCACTTGGAAAGGACCTCTAACATTGTCAAGTCTGACTGGTGGCCTAACACCATCATGACCATTAAACTGTGTCCCAAAGTATCATGTTAGATTGTCCTTTGTTCTCATGCTATTTCAGTAACTAGAGTTGACAGTTTAGATTGCAACTTTGGAGTTATTAGTACAAATTTTACTTCTTCATGAATAATGTTAAAGGTTTTTAATGCTAGGAGATGTTTGATTACCAAAAGTTGTAAAAAAAGTTCTGAGACTTGGGGAATTGCCTCTTTATTCTAGTGGTGTATTAATATTCTACTAAAACTAAAAAAGATGGTTACTACTTGGAGATCTGAAGATTCTGGTACTGGCTAACTTATCTGCTTTATGTGTATGTCGTCTACTGAAAAATGTATTTTGTGTGTGCAGAGCACTTGTTTACATACTTTGGAATCTCTGCTATTTGCTCTGATCTACTTGAACTCTGTTTTCATAAATTTAAAAACAACTCTCTTCATTTTGTTTTTAACAGAAGGGGACAAACAGAAGGTAGAAGTTTTAAGTGGACAAGACACTACAAAAACCAAGAAAAATGCCGAAACCAGTAAGTAGCTTTTTTACACTCATCTAAAATCTAACAGGGTTTTTGTATTTTAGAATGATGATGTTTTAATAGTTCGAGGTGTTCCGAGTCTGTCCTTTCTGGATTTCATACGATCTGATAATGTACGATTGGAGATGAGATAGTTTAGTACCAATATATGAAAAAAGGTCAGGAAAGCTCAAACCTTGAAGTTGGATGGAATACGTGTGGAGATGAGGGCAGTACTTAAACTACAATGAACTTGGAGTACATGATTTTTCAAGAATTGTTGAATTTGAAATGAGATAACATACAGTGGTTAATGGAGGCATAATTTGAGCTTGATTGAACATACATGAGAATCAGTGGAAGGATTTGGCAAGGGAAGACAAAACGGGTAAAGGATCAGGTATGACAGCAACAACACAAAGTTGGGTGGTAGTTTTACCATAAGGTATAACCTAGAGAAGATAAGCATTGAATAGAGGAAATAGTGTAACAGTCTTCAGACTTTTTGTTTCATCAAGGTAGTAAAATCACGAGCAGAGCAAATCATATTTCTGAGAATATAGATTTATAAAAGGTTTTTGCTATTAATCAGAAATTACCGGTGTATTGCACGCCAGTACTTGGAACTGGTACAACCCAATGAATAATATGAGCATGGGACTGTTCAGGAGTTAGAACCTCTGTTCTAGAACAATCTAGGAAGTCACTGTGAGCTGAAACCCCCAACTCCATGCAGCTACAAAGCAATGAAGTCGCAGAAGTGACAGAAGTGATGACTAGGGAAAAAAAAAGCAGCTTGTGTGAGGTTACTGCCTTTTAAATTCTGAAATTGGAACCATGAAATTTAGACAGACAGGGTTCCCTCTATTTTAAGGACCTGAGAAAATTGTAGGAAATAGAGTTTATGGTTGTTCACAAGAAAACGGTATCTTTAGAACTGAGATTGCAGAGGTGTTGGAAGAGCTCACAATCTACCCTAGGAATGGAAATTAGCTACTGGGTCTTAGGAAAAGTTGGACTCATGACACAGATAATTTTTCCCCCCATTCCATGAGGGACTTTAATAAGACCTCTCATAAGTTGTGATGTATATGCATATGAGATCTTAGAGGGAAGCCAAGCAGGAGGAATCATTTAGAAAGGCCATATGAATGTCTTCTTTTAATCTACAGGCTACTCTAGTTATCGTTGTTAATCAGTGGATGGAGAACTAACACCTATACCAAAGATTTTGCCTATCAGTTTTACTGAAGAAACCTCAGTTTTTGATCTCTGGCTGTTTCTTAAATATTAGATTGCTTTGGAGCTTCTACTTTCTAATTTTTTTTTTTCCTCCTCTGCTTTGGAGTCTGTAAGAGGCTGGTTGCTGGTTATGTTTAATGAATCCAGCATTGTTCTTTGAAGGATTGTACTGTTCTGCTAGGGTTTAATAGTACTGGACTGCAGAAAGTCTCTTGCTCTGTAGCTCTTACCAGTTGTCATTAAAGACAATCCACAACCAAATGTGCTTCCAGTCTGGAAACTGTTTGTGCTTCCAACTCTTTATTCTCTTTTGTGACAGCTGTTGAAATACATGTTGTCAGTGTTCTGTAGCTTTATTATTGGAGGTCTTTTAATCTGAAAGCTAATGAAAAAATCATGACTAAGAACACCCAGTTAATATAACTGGTGAGAATTTTGACAATATTATTTTGTATCTTTCTTCTCTGTATTACTGTGACGTATTCAGGTATTTCATTATTTTTATTCCAGATTCTGCTGTTAAGATCCAATTGATAGTTATTAGGAAATCTGGTCATCTTATAAATAATGTGAACTGTGCAGTACAACTAAATTTTTCTGGGTTTTTTTGTATGCTTAAGAAATAGTTAAGCTATAGATAGATTTAATGTCATGAGTAAAAACTAAACCACAGGAGAAATGGTGGAATATATTGCAGTTTTGTTGTTTAGCTTTCACGTTGAAAAATTAAAATATTCCAGACTAAATTAACTAAATGAAGACCAGTAAGGGGTCTTGACAGAGTTGAATCTTAAAGCAAAAAAACCTTCTGTTTTTCCCAGAAGTTTCAATCTGAAATAAAGTTCATGCCACTGTGAATGATCTTAGTAAAAGGTCATTGTTCTTAAGTGTTTGAGATTGTCTCTCTTAGAGGCTAGTAGGTTAAATAGCTTGAGTGAAAAGACTCTTTGGAAAGGGTAAAAGCAACTCTAATGTGTTGCCCTGAGGTATCAAAGTAATAGGTATATGAAAAATACACATTATTGAAACACTTCCTTGTTTCAGTATAAAAATCTGTATGTTCTCTCTGGCTGTGTTTGTAACCAAGAGTCTTTCCTTTCTTAGAATTGATTCACTCAGCATCTCCTTGTAAAACAAGATAATTCTGAGACTTAATATTCTCCATTCTGCTTAGCAGTGCAAAATTAAGTTTCATGTAGTTCCTGTTGTTATAGATCTTAAAAAAAAAAAAAAAAAGTGACTTAGTTTAATTAGGTCTTTGCTGCTGTAGTCAAAATCAGACCTGTTAATAGGGCTTTTGTCAGTGTATTTAGTTCTTTGCTTACTGAAGAGTATTTGCTGAATCTTCTATTCTTCCTAAAGGAAAAGATGCAAAATATTGCTCAACTGTAAGCTATTCTCCTAGCTCTTTACCAAAAATAGAAACCTGGAAACTATAATTAGACACCATTAGTTACATAACTGTTAATCATTTCATAGGCTAAGAGGATTAGGTTTAATTGACTGAAATATTAGTTGCATGTATAGGGTGTGAGGAGTTAAAACTACCAGCTGGTTTTGCCATAGCTTGCAGCATTTTTGTACAAGACTGGACGGTCTGAAAGATCAACATTGGGCTGTATAGTAACAGGGGTAGATGCCAGTCTTACTAAAATTAAAAAAGAATTATTTTATTAGACTTCTTCAATGTTTTACAGTATTGTATATTCAGAAAGAGTAGATACTATATTCTGGAATAATAACAGATGTTTAATATTTTAATTCATATTTCTTCTGTAAAGCGATTGAATTGAAATGGTGTATAAATTTGACTAGAATGTTTTTACAGGGAGATCTTTGAGACATGTAGAGCAATATTTGAATTTTAGTTTGAATATATGATTGATTTCTGCAGCATAGACAGACAGCTGCTGTGAGTTTGGAGGATTGTTTTCATTTCATTTTTCTATCAGTAAAGTCTGTTTGCCGTTGTCTGTAACATTCTATTCCTAATGCTGTTTAATCCTTTTTACCTTACCATCTTCATTAATTTTTCTCTTGCATCTCTTCCTATGTCTGCTTTGAGGTTGAATGTGCTGTGTATATATTTGTAGTGTATGTAAAGCAGTGTGACTCCATACTGCTGCTCCTTAATACGAATAATTTAATGTTCAAATTTGATAGACTAAGTATCTGAGCTAGCGTCAAGAAACTTCTGGAAGAAACATTTTTCATTACAAGCAATTTTCTTATTTCTAAGTACAGTAATAGGAAGTATTACCTAACAGTCAAATTTTGTGCACTTTCAATGGACTGGATCTGCTTGAGGCAAGGTCCAAAGACTAATACAACTGTGTAATATTGTATTCAATTGTGGAGGGCTGAAGTTATATACTACAAGGACAAGTGCTTGTTTCAAGTCCTTAAATGAGTGAAATAATGCAACAGAAAAACAATTCCAATATGAAATGTGTGCATGTAATATGTGCACGTGGATGTTTATTGTTCCAGGTACATTCATTGACTGTACTCTATATTGGTTTGGACAAATTATTTAATAGATAAATTGCTTTAGATTGTTTTATAAAAGTACTATTTTGTGAGCTGTGGCAAATGTTCTTGCAGCCCATTAGCAACACTTGTGAAGGAAGATGATGTTTTTATAACAAAGAATAATCAGCTTGTATGTATATATGTGCTTCTCTTTCAAACCATGACATTGTGTATAATCATTGTGGAGCAGGTCTGGTGAAACAGATAAACTAAGACTAATTCTAAGTGTACCCATGTGTGAACCTCTTGAGCTTCAACAGGGTCAGGTGTGAGGTCTTGCATCTGTGTCAGGGCAACCTCTGGTGTCAGTACAGGCTGGGTGAGTAAAGAGTTGGAAGTAGTCCTGTGGGAAGGACTTGGAGGTACTGGTAAATGAAAAGCTGAACCTGAGCTGGCAATGTGCATATGCAGACCAGAAGGGCAACCATATTCTTGGATGGCATCAAAAATGGCATGACCAGTAGGTCAGAGAAAGTGATTCTGCCCCTCTAATCTGCCCTGGTGAGACCCCACCTGAAGTACATCATCTAGGTCTGGAGCCCGCAGCACAGGGCAGACATAGACCTGTTGGAGCAGGTCCTGAGGAGAGCTGCAAAACTGGTCAGAGGTCTGGAACATCTCTCCTGTGAGGACAGGCTGAGGGAGTTGAGAATGTTAAGCTGGACAAGAAAAGGCTCTGGGAAGACCTTATTGCAGTCTTTCAGTGCTTGGAGCATGTAAGGAGGGCAGAAACAACCTGTTCCAATAGACCAAATGTTTTTAAATTAAAAGAGGGTATATTTAAAAAAAAATAAAATTACAATGAGGGTGATTAAACACTGAAAAATGTATTACCCAGAGAAGGGGTGAATGCTCTATCTCTGGAAACATTGATGGTCAGGTTGGAAGAGGGTCTAAGCAACCTGATCTAGTTGAAGATGTATTGATTATTGCAAGGGGGATTTGGCTAGATGACCTTTAAAGATTTCTTCCAACTGTTCTATGATTCTAGAAGGTGAAGAAGATACCTTTTCCAGTGGTTTTTACAACATTATTATTTGGGAGTATTATTGCAGATAGGTTAAAAAATATGTATATGTACCCAGATATTAGGATAAAATAGTTTTGTCAGAAGTAAGGAAAATCTGTAGCAATATTTTCTGAATGTTTGGTGATTCTTTTGTAGTGAAAGGTTTCTGCCCCGACCATTTGTTTGTACTGTTCAATATAGGCAAATGAGCCAAGCTGTGTAGTCACTTCACAAGCTGTGAGGTAGGTATTGGTATTCTAAACAGAGATTTGGTGCTCTGAAACAACTTTGCAGTAGTGTTCTCCTAACTGTCCATCAGGCTTCTATATTTCCTGTGCTGTGTTTCACTGTGTTCTTTATACCCTCTTAAAGCAGCTTTTTAAATTTATTTTTTTTGCTTGGCTTATATAATTTCAACTGTAGTTGCATAAAGGAAATATATTCATGGCACAATTCTTCCAGGAAGAGACAAACCATGAAGGTGTTCATATTCTGCCCATGGGTTATGGAGTCATTTTTTAATGCCACCTTTGGGGGGTAGGGTGTTTGGTTGTGTGTACTGGTTTTGTGGGTGGTTTTTATTTTTTTACTATGTATGTCACAGTGGCCTCAGTCAGTCATTTCTAATGCTAGATGTAAAAAAGCTGGTGTAGGAATTGCCAAATGTCTCTTGTCTCTCACTGGGGAGCTGCTGTTCAGGTATGATGTTGCCTGTTCAGTGAAAGATGAGGGAGGATCTCTCACCATGTGGACCTTGATAGAGGATTCACAAAGTAAGTTACGCAGTTGGTAAACCTACAGTAGCATTTTTAAGTGTTTCCCACACATCCCAGCTATGGTATCTTAGTATTTAATATTTGCATACAGATCTCAAGGTGGCTAATAAGTGATACGAATTGTTAAATTATGGTGTTGATAATAGTGTTTGCATATTTGCACTTTTAACCTTAAAAAAAAAAGTTTGCTCAGACATACTCATGAATTGCAGAGAGAGATCATTAAAAGACATCTACTCAGAGTTCAATCAAAATTACATATGAAACATCCATAAGAAACTTGTTGCAGTTCTTACCCTAAGCCTATGCACAGCAGAATGGGGTTTCTCTCATGACTGAGCAGTTGTAGTAATTGGCTAAGTCTTGGCTAGTGCTTTGTCATAATTTCTGAAGTTCAAAAGATGTGTAATCCTCATAAGAGTAAGACTGGAAAGCAGTCATTAGATGAGTCTTGTGGTGAGTGAGTGAGTAGTGTTAGCATTCCAACACTTGCTACAGGAAACCTTCCCACGTTTGTCGCCATTACAAGAGCTCCTTCCTCTTTCCATATTCATGTGGTAAAGTTGGTTCAGAGTAATTACGTTTGGATTAGTGTCTGTCTTCATACTTTGTGGTTCTGATAAATTTCCCCATCACCAATATCACGTTAGGAGTGTTACTTCAAAGTAGCTGAATACCCAACAGCAGAGTGACAGTCAGTTGCTGAATTTACTTTGCCTGCATTTCCTCAAGTCCCAACCCTATTTATGATGTAAACTTCCCCCATTATTCTTCTTAATGTAGCAGTATAGCTTTATTATACAGACAGTGCATCTCACACAAGAGTCTTGGTTTTGTTGAGACCATGCTGTGTGTTGGAGGTTCAGATCAGATTGAACTTTCTGGACTCAGTCTTGGATTTTGCCAAAAGTAACCTTCTTATTTTTCATGTCAAGAAATATCTCAGGCTGTGAAATAATGCAAAATTGGAAAAGCTTGGTATTTGTATACCAAAATTCTAAGTGAGTCCAAACACCTTTAGAAGGAAAATGATCAAGTATGAAGTCAACTTTTAAGTCTCAAATAACTCATATCATAAAAGGTAACTTTTTAATATTGCTGTCATTTAATTTGTTAATTTCTTAGTAGACCTGAGATGGTAAATATTAATTAACAGTTGGGTGAGCCATTGATTAGAAGTTCAAAGGAAAAGAAAATCATACTGAAGACTTGAATGGATACTGTAGTGCATTTAAGTGGCCAGGTATTCCTAACTTAAGATTTGTAGCTATCACGTATGTAGCAACTCTTCACTTACTCAGGTTTTGAGGCAGTACCATCCAGAAGTGAACAGAATTTACAGGGTCTGCTGAATTTGTTTCTGTATTACATTTATTATAATTTTACTGTTTGAGTATTTCAGCTCTTGTGAGGGATAAAGACTTTCAGAGAATAATTCTTGCGTTTGTAGAAGATTAAATTAGTTATAAGGATATTTAAGAAGTTTCTGCTTCAGCTCTCAAGTCTGCTGCAATTAGTTGAACTTGCTGTGCTTAGTAGCTCTGTGAGCTTCTTGTTTTGGCAGTGTTGCTGTTACGTAACAGTGCTTTGGCATTTAATAAAGTTATGTTTTAGCTTTATCCTTTGTAATTTGCTTACTTGTAGCTGCCCTAAAACAGCCTTATTTTTTAAAATTAAAAAGCTGCTTAAAAAAAGAAATTAACTTCATGTAATTAAGGGGCAGCCTGCCACACTTAAACTAGTGCAACTGGCAGTGAGTTACCATTTAAAACGGGTTATTCTGTTTGAAATGATACAATTCTCTTGCGGTGAGCAGAGAGACTCTACAAAAAACATCTCTTTTCCCCTCTTCCTAACACACACACTTTCTTTCTAATTTTTTTTCAATAAAATTTATTATCTTTTACTCCAAGGCCTTCAACTCTTGTTTATTATCAGTGGTTGCACACACAAAAAGAGTTTACTACCCCCTTGCTATCTTCATTGTTTGCAGGTCTATAACCTAGAGGTCCTCAGCCTCCTGCTACTTTTGTCTTGTTTATTCAGATCACGCCCAAAGTTGTTTACCTTGACGCTAAAAAAAGGAATGAACAACCCTAACCTGTTGCATGAGGACAAAATTCTGTGCAGTTTTCTTTTTTTGCATCTTAGATCTCCTGTCTGTGTTCTGTCTTGTGGAAACTTTCCTGGACTCTTACTTCTCAAAGTATTCCACCTGGTGGCAAAATTAGGGAAATAGTTAATGGAAATGGTTTGCGCAGGCATAGATCAAGTAGTGTAGGAACCTGTAACACAAGTCCTAATTTATTCCTTTCCATGCTTTATAGTAGTGAGAGAGAAATTAGGATATATCTACGTGCCTTAAGTTTCATGTTTCTAGCTTTTACATTTATAGCAAAGTACATTTGATCTTTTAACACTTCAAATTCCTGTTCATTAAAGAGAAAATGTGATACCCTGGCAGAAGAAATGACGGACCGTTCTAACAACGGGAATGCAGTACTGTGCATTTAGTACTTTTTGTTTCATGGAAATTCCCACTTCTGTTTGTACCGTTTGGAAGTCTGTTTGAAGTCATCTGGGAAGCAATCCTTTATTTCAGGAGAAGGAAGAACTTCTTTGACTAGTGGTGTGTTTTTCAGTCTTGTAGTAAGAATTGAATGGGATCAGTATAAAGGGAAACTTAACTTCATAGTTGTTCTTTTCATTGCAGAATCTGCTATTAGTCTGTCCTGAGGTGTACAAGCTGTAGCTCTTTAAGACCCCCTGAAGTTAAGAATTTTAGAATTGTTAGGGCAGGAAGATGCTTGTCTTTTTATACTATCAAGTATTATTACTTTAAAATAAGTGTGTCTATCACTAGGAACAATTTTGTGTCGCACAAATCTTGGAGGCCTACTGAAATACATTGTCCAGTTGCTTAATGTCCCTCCCTGAATGTTCAGTAGTCACACCTACCATCCCATTAAATTGATTTTGAACTTTGTTCCCTGGTTTGACTTTCAAAGGTAATGCTAACTGTTATCCTGAAGTTGCCTTTATACTAAATGAAAGATGACATTTTCTTTTCAGATTCAAACTTTCCATGTTTATAACTGTTGTTATGAGTATATAAGACCATGAAAATTGTTGAATTAACTTACCATATATTTGTTCTTACATGCTAATCACAATCTATGGTAGCATTACACTGTAACAGTATGGTTTAAGTATTTCTTTATTTTCTGTAGATCAATGTCAGAGTAACCACAATGGACGCAGAGTTGGAATTCGCCATCCAGCCCAATACAACAGGCAAGCAGCTCTTTGATCAGGTAACTTCCATGTGTTTCTGTGCATATGTGTATGTACAAACAGAAAAGGTTGTTGTGAATGTTAAGGCATAGTTTGAGAAAGTGGAAGTGTCCTCCTGTGTAGGTTATGTTTTTACTTACATTATGTAAGCTGTGCTCTGAGATATTTCACATGGAATGTATTAAATTGAAGGACAGCTCTGTGAATAGGTTAACAGTGAGGCTTCAGCTGAACCATGCATATATAACTGCTTTGAAATTAATGGTATTTTTTACGTCTAACCACATTATAGTTGCAAGTGCAATATAAGCGTTAGATTATGTGTGTGAGAAATTTATATAGTCTTCACTTTATAATAATAATGAACACAACAATAAAATTTCATTAAGGAAAGCTAGTATCTTTACTTTTTTTTCCTTTTTTTTTTCCCAAAGTGAAAACTTTAGAATACTTTTCTAACATTCAAAAAGGTAAAAAAAAAAAAAAAAAAAGTAATCCTATGATACAGTTTGACATTTAAATTTTAAAAAGCAAGGAAAAAAAGCTAAGTTAAAAAACTGAAAAAGATTGCTTTAATGTGCATATGGATTGCAGACCCCATCAGAACTACACATTCTCACTTGATAGTGTCACTGTTGTACACCAGTGGAACAGACTAAGTGATTTCTTAGGGTTGTTCTTACATTCCTTTCATATGACGTTACTCATCTGAATCTTGAAACAATTTTTGATCTGGGTTCTGGAGCACTCTAGAGAATGTTAAGAACAGAAGCTTGTCAGTGTAACTTTGTTTTCCCTTGAGAAACCAATAAATAAAAGGTCTAGATCCAAGTTGTATGTTTTCAGTTAAAAATGCAGAAATACTCAAAATTGCTCTCCAAACCCAGTTTAACTATATCAACAGCTCTTTTGTTTCTGACCACTCTAGTATAGATGCTTAAAGTATGTAAAGATGGGTATTAAGAGAAAGTAACGCACTGAACTCTTAAGCTTTTAATTGACCTTTAAGAGACAATTAAATGTCCTAGTATATATGCTGAAGGGAGGAAAATGTTTATTAATTTGTGATACAGCTCTTTATTTTAGGTGAACAAAATTTCTTTCATGATTTTTGGTTTGAAATGGCTGTCTGGCCCTTTCTGTAACATCAGTAGCAGTATGACTTCCGCCTCTGCATAGGAATAGACTTAATGAGTCCAATAAAGTCTTCTTGAAGAAAAGGGACTGTCCTTTTTGTGTAACTACACCACCATCAAATAAAAATGTATGGTATTCTGTTGCACAGACGCCTCAAACTGTTCCTTGTCTTTTGCCAACCTTTGCTATCTTCTGCCATCCAGTACTGGGTGGGGTAACATTCTGCTGTGTAATGCTTTATACCCAGGTAATCGGGTTCATCCAAATTGGGGCATTTACAAAAATGGAACAAAGATACAGCTCTGAGCTCTTTTTCATGCTTGCTTCAGCTTTGTTCCCCAACTCACTGCGTGGTGTTTGACATCTTACCTGCTTTTACAATCACCTTCTGGAAGTTTAAATTGAAAAACTATTATGTGAAGCAAAATCAACCAGCACAGCTCTGTGTGAGGAAAGAAACATTTTCAGCCTCACCTTAAATTCATGTGTGAGTTCCACAGACTACCATCAAGAACAAACTGTACTGCAAAACCAGCCTGAAATTTTCAGGCAGAAGTCCTGCTGTTCCTCTATAGAAAGAGACTTGAATAGCAGTGTTATTGAGAGGATTTGCCTTCAAAGTTTATGCAGAAGTGGTGGATATGACAATAGACTGGCTGTTACTTGCTGAAAGTAACCACTCCATGAATTCGGCTATTGTCTAGTGCTCCTCTGTGTTTTTGCTGAACAACTTGCCCTTTTTCTCTTTCTCTCTCTTTTTTTTTTCTTTTTTTTTTTTTCTTTTTTTTCCCCTAAGCATTTAGTTAGTGTTTTCTGGAGTTGTCGATTTGTTTCTTATTCTCTGTCTGTTCATCTTCATCTGGTATCAGACAAGAATTTATCATCCAGTGTTTGTGGCTTTCTCTTTTGTATTCTGAAACTCAGTGAAGTTCTTATTGAACAAACCTATTTTTTTAATAAAGTACTTACATTTTGGAAAATGTCTTAATGTTTATCATTAGTCCTTCTGAACTGTCCTGTCAGTGATCAGAGAGAGGATCAGGACAAGAGAGGATTTTTTTTCTCCTTTAGTCAGCCATTTAACACTTTCCTAGGAAAGAAAGAACCCTATGGTGGGTGTGTTTCCACACACTTATGGCAATGATGGAAGCTGGGTTTGTTTTGATGTTTTCATCAAAACGTGTTTGGTGTTAGTACTGAGTATCAGTACCTCCTGATTTGCTGTCCCTGCCATTCATAAAGTATGGGAGGGTTCTCTTGTTTAAAGTTACATGCCACTGTCTTTTCCAGACGTCTCAGAAACCTCCCTTAGGATCTCTTGGAAAGCTGACTGAGTGAAATTCTTGCTAGTCTCTCTATGCTTTGATTTGCAAAGGCATATATATTGTTCTGGTTGCTTTTCTTCTCCAAAAAGTTGTTGCTGCCTATCAATGGTCAAGTTCTGTGTAATGGTGAATGAATCTGTTTACAGATGTGATGAAAACTTGCCTGAAGTAATTTGATGAATCACTTGAGCAGAATCAGATTTGTCAATTTCTCCACCTGTAGTTATTTTTCGTTTTCCACTACTGCAGTGCTTAAGTGCTCATTATCTTGGTACAAAGTTTGAGAAATCTTTCTTTCCTTTGAGCTGAGTCAGTGAGAGGTGATGCTCTTTCCCTGTTTGTGGAGTTTGAAGTAATGCAAGCTAACGTAAAAGCTGTTTTCAGTGTTGATTTGCAAGCATGTGTAACTGTATTGTAGTAGACAAGTTGTCTGTATTTAAATGTGCATCTTGGTTGAAGTGCTGTAGTTAGCAGGTGAGAGCAAAATGTTTTGACATGACCATAAGCACTTGTCTCTTTATGCTTTATGGGCAGAGCTGTTGAGCATCTGCAGTTCTTGCTGGTTGCTTTTGCAGCTCAGAGAGCTGATCAGGTACAAAGGCTCAACTTAGGCAGCTGCAAAGCAAAAAAGCGTTCTCAGTCATCTGATAAGGCCGTAAGTAATTCGGTCAACATCATGTAGGAGATATGTGCCAAAGGAAGCAGCAGGTCTGAAATGTCTGGTTTGGGATACCAAGTTTAATGTTACTCAGAACCATAGTAGTAACATAAACTTGTTCTCAAATATTTCTTCTGCTCTAAAGTAAATGAGGGAGGAATTATGGAGAAAAAAATAACTGCTTGCTAAAACAATTTGGTTGCATCCCTAAGCATTGTCCGCTCTGTATTTTGGAGCTTGAAAGTGAAAAGGTAGAGGAGGAAGAATGCACGCTTGAATGATTTTGAAATGGTAATACAAATGTGCAAGGCATCGGAAGTAAGTTTGCACAGCTATCTTGTGTCACTTTCTAATTTTTTGAAATCTTAATTTTGCAACCCGATAGTACTACTTTAAAATGGAGGAGGATCTATGTGTAAAATTCTATTTACTTCACATACATCTGAATGCTTCCATAAAACAGCCTTCAGTAAACCAGCTTGCCAACACGGTCCAACCTGAGAACATACGTAAGTACTGCCATGATGCATCTTTTGGAGCCAGAGTTTGCAGTTACTTAATAATCTTAGCTGGACCTTTCTGATTAACTGCTTATTGAATCCATGTGCACTCTTACTGTGCAAAAGACTTGTAAGAAAGTTCCACAGTTTCATTATAGTCTGTGTAGTAAAAGGGCTTCTTTTTGGTTTTTTTTTTTGAACCTGCTCTCTAATGATTTTGATTGATTCTCTTAATTTTTACTTTGTGAGAAATAGTGAGTAATCATTCTCTCTTTTTCTTCTACATGTCATGCAAGCTTTATAGACGTACGCTGTATTTATCCTTTCCTTGTTTCTCTCAATAGCCTTAGTTATTGCTTTAGCTATGCCAAAAACAGTCTATGTCACTGATCATTCTTTGCAATGTTTCCGAAACGCTTCCAGTCCTGCAGCATCCTCTCAAGTTGATTCCACCAGTCTGTGTGTGGTATTAGAAATCTGGGAATACTGTAGATGTGCAAAGGCAATATAACAACTTAGTTGCTTTTTTTCCTTTACAATTTTGTTCACATAATTAAAATTGTTGTCTTTTACATACAGTACTTAATTTATATCTTTTATAGAGTTTCATCTTCCTTTTTACTGTTCAAGCACAGATCTTTATGGAAGGCATTCTACAGCAGGTTTTGTCACATCAATGCCATTCCTTTTTTTACAGATCACAAGTTCCAGGGGACTTCCCTAGTAGTTACACTACAAGTCTGTTTTGTAAATAGTTTATTTTTAAATTTCTTTTTACACTAGTATATCCACAAAAAGACTTTACCTCTATTCAAGGACAGTTTACCTTTAGTGATAATGTGATTAAAAAATCTTACAGGAAATCCATGCATGGTTTGTCAACTACATCATCCCTATCCCTTTTAACTCTTGGAGCACCTCAAAAAATATTTGAAGGGGGTGGTTCATCCTCGTTACCTCATACTTGTCCACAAGTGTTACTCTTTATTAGAGTTTCACCAGTTATCTTCTGTTGAAGTGGACTTACTTATCTATAGGTCTGTAGATCACTTCCGAGTTGTGCTTCCAAGTGTCAGGGTTGTGTTTGTATTCATCAGGTGCCGAGTTTGATGTATGCAGTAAACAGCAGGCTCCAGTTGGTAGTTTTGCAACACAGAGTTTAAGCTTCTTTAGAGCTCTGAGGTGAATGCTTCCATGGTATATGGTATTTTGCTGCTGTTGTAAATTTTTTGGTTCTTGTAAAGCCTGATTGCATTTCCTTTTGAGGTGGTTTCTGTAGCTTAATTACCATTTAAAAAAAATCCTGTCATAGCAATTATTAATGATTATGGATTATTTGCTTTTAGGTGGTGAAAACTGTTGGTCTTCGTGAAGTCTGGTTTTTTGGGCTACAGTATGTGGACAGCAAAGGCTACTCAACTTGGCTGAAGCTAAATAAAAAGGTAACAATTGCCTAGTATTTAGACAGGTTTACAGTTTGAAATACAGTTTTATAAGGTTTACTGCTTTTAATGTTGTAGGTGAGATATAACTGGCTTCAAATTTGAATGAAAATTTGTTTTTTGTTTCCTTTAAATGACAAAATACGACATTAACTTTGGTTAGTGGTTAAAACAGTATGCAAAGCTGCATCAACATTAAATTTGAGAAGGTGATACCATACCCTGTATTTCCAGTACTGTGGTGATGCATGCATTAGGAAAAGTTAAACTCATGATTATCCTGTTTTCACATGCAAAGTATAATAGAATAAAGGTTTTATAAGTCAGTGTGTGTATGAGGTATTAGTTTCAGGAATTTGCATGTATGCAGCCATAGCTCTTTAGACAAAGCACCAACAATAGGCTTCTAAACTTGTGTTTAGATGGATTGTAGGATAATTTTTGTTTTGTTTTTCCCTAACAGCATCAAGCACCTTGTATCTCCCAATTATTGGGAACCAGGTCGTTTTACTTGAAACATTATTTATGAGTTTGAGTGGTCATTTCTAATACTGACTATCAGGTTATTAATGGCACCAATTAGAATGAAAAGATCTTTCTTATCTTCATTTTTAAGAGGTAAATTGGGAGGTTTTTAGGAGCAGGTCCCACTGTCTGTATTTATATAATCTTCAAGTATATCCAACAAGTTAAACCTGCTAACCACCAAAACTGTCTCCTGAAATTTCTTATGTCTTGTTTTATATACCATAAATGCTGTAATGGTGCAGAGAACATTGTTAGCACTAATGACTTGCCTCTAGTGGCTGGAGACTAGAGGATTTGGTACATCGTTTACAAAAAATACAGAAAACATTGCTTTATGAAAGTATTTTATGAAAGTTAAATTGATGCTGCAATTCAGGATTATCAGGAATATGCTGATTAATTTTGACAAAGGTAGCTATGTGTTTGGGTTTGTGTGGTTTTGGGTTTTTTTGTTTGTTTGTTTCATTGGTTTTGTTCCCTTTTTAAAAAAAAAAAAACAAAAAAAAAAAACCCAAACCTTGTAACATTTGATTGTTAAATACATCATCATAAACTGGCTTTAACTTGTCAGTTGTTATTTAAGTATTTGCAGTAAATACAGATAAGATCTGAGAAGCCGCAGAACAAATACGGTTTTATAGTGGCAAGAACACAACTAATCATTGACTGGTGAGATTGAAGTGAAATGTTGTATGTAAACGAGAAACAGATGGACAATAATGCAAAACTTTTAAAAACTGACATCTGAAATATTGAATGAAGTTCTTGTGCTGCCTTAGGTGATAAAATGGTTGTATTGTATTCACAGTTCTCTTATGCTTCCTACAAATGAAGCAAACAGACTACATCTTACACGTAATGAGGAATGTCTAGAGGGAATACTAGTGTGGTTACTGTAAAATGTATAATGAAGTGCTTGAAGAGTTTGGATGTGTGAGATTTTATTTTGTTATGGTTGTACTTTTCTACAATTTGCTGTTAAAAATAGTTTAATTTTTGAATGTTTTTGCTTTAGTCATAATTAGTGCTGAATGCTGGAAAATTCTACATACAAGTGAATTTTGTCTGACATTTCAAGTAGATAGAACTTTAGGTGACTGCATATGATCTTTTCATAGAAATCATGATTATAGTGCTTATCTATTACAGAAAAAATAGTGTGATTAATGGCATTATGTTTTTTTGTACAGAAACAAAGCACGTGTTTAATTTGATAGTCCAAGGGCTATTGTAATCCTTGCAAAAAATAACTTTGCTAGACTCTAATTTGTTACTTCCTCCAATTCATCTTTGGATATAGTTTTGATTTGTTTTAGTATATATGACAACTATGGGTTTTTTTCTAGGTTTTTGTGATAAACACAACACAAGCCTAACAAAAAAAGGTTTTCCAGTAGTATTTCCGAATAGGTGTACTTGACTCAGTGCTGTGTGAAACTTTGAGTTCTGTCTAATCTCTGTCAGGAAGCACTGGATTTCAGTGCAGAGGAGATAGAGTTTGTTACTGCCAAGTTAATTATATTTAATATACCATTTAGTACTTTTCTCTTTTTATTTATTCTTCTTCCTCAGGTAACGCAACAAGATGTAAGGAAAGAAAATCCTTTGCAGTTTAAGTTCAGGGCCAAGTTTTTTCCAGAGGATGTATCTGAAGAATTAATCCAGGAAATAACTCAGAGACTTTTCTTCCTGCAAGTCAAAGAAGCGATCTTAAATGATGAAATATATTGCCCACCAGAAACTGCAGTTCTTCTGGCTTCTTATGCTGTCCAATCCAAGTATGGAGATTACAGCAAGGAGATACATAAACTAGGCTACCTAGCCAATGACAGACTTCTCCCTCAGCGGTGAGTGAGACTAGTTTTGAATCATCTACTGCATATAAACTTGATTACAGGACAGTTTTTATAATAAAAATATTAAGTAATGATATGCATTTAATGATAGCTTTCTTGAGAGCACATGTTTTGCTAGTCAGATTTGGAGATCCTAACTCTAAATACCAAGCGTGACAACTATGAGACCTATTTCCTCTTCCACCCATAACTGTCTGCATGGATATAGTTGAACAGATTTCCAAAGTGCTCCAAAATTACATTCCTGGAAACTTTCTTTTGCTAAATTGAAATCAAAATACTCTTATTTAATACTCCCTCTTTTTCTTTTATTTCTTCTTCTTCTTTTTTTTTAAACCTTTAAATGATCATTTCCTTCAGATGTATCCCAAATGAAATTTATTGCAGAAAAATGGTAACCTGGGCAGAAAATTTAGATAACAAGTTGATGCTATTGCGGTTGAGTATAAATTCTTTCACATCAGTCACTCATCTAATTGGTTAGGAGAGGTTTGCACCATGATTATGCTTCTGTGTCTTTATGCAACTGAAAACATGCATCTGGCATATTTTGGCAGCGGGAGCAGCATTGCAACACAAATGTGCAAATTTAGGTGATTTTCGTAGTGTAGATGAATCCAAAGTGATGTATTGTGGATGAATGTATGCTTACTAGATATGTAACACTAATGCATCTTCGGAGAAATGAGAGCCTTACAGTAACTGGGGGTTTCTTTAAAAATCATGTGCTTTGTCTCCTTGGTTTGAAAACTAAAAGTGGAAAGTCACCTAACAAAGCCTAAGAATCTAGCTGTCAAAAAAAAAAGCCTTTCAAAGGATTGTGGTGAAGTATTAAAATAAGTAATTCTGACAGTGTTTCAGATTCTTGAAACTCCTGTCTAGGAGTTTGGGTTTAACTGTTTGCTTCCTTCCTGTAACAGTGAAATCTGTACCTCTTCCTTTGTTAGGCAGTCAGGAAGATAGAGAACAAGTGAAACTGTCATTATTTGAATATGATAGTTCACAAATCTTGGGTTTTGCTCAATTGTTATGACAGCCTGTGAATAGTGGAGTGCTTGTGTATGACACAAATTCAAATACTTAAGATGCTCCTTTTCAGTAGATAAATATTCAGATGGTTTCCCAGCATGTGTATCCAACCAGTTGTGTGCCACTCTGCACACAGCTTTTGTACTGATTCTGATGCAATTATTCCTGTTTTCCCTCCTGTCACCAGGAAATTGCCAGAAAACTAACAATTGTGTTGTCTTTTTTTAATTGTTCGTTCATGTCCGGGGTTGTTTAACCCAGGGGGGGCTAAGGGGGGACATTACTGCTCTCTACAACTACCTGAAAGGAAGTTGTAGTGAGGTGGGTGTTGGTCTCTTCTCCAGGTAACTAATGATAGGATGAGAATAACTAGTCTCAAATTGCACCAGAGGAGGTTTAGACTGGATATGAGGAAAAATTTCATTACTGAAAGAGTGTTCAGGCATTGGAGCAGGCTGCCCAGGGAAGTGGTAGAGTCACCACCACTGGAGGTTTTTAAAAATGTGTAGATGTGGGACTTTGGGACATGGGGTTGTTAGGTTGACAGTTGGGCTCTGTCTTAGAGTTCTTTTCCAACCTTAATTATTCTGTGGTTTTCATGGAATCACAGATGTCAGGTTGGAAAGGACCCCAAGTATCATTTGAACCAACTTTTCTAGAAAATAGTATAGTTTAAATGAGGTGGCCCAGGATGCTGTCAAGCTGAATCTTAAAAAGGCCCAGTGTAGGGGAATCCATTACTTTCCCTGAGAGATTACTCCGATATCTTTAACTCTCCTCCTGGTGAAAAATTTTCTTCTGGAGTTGAATTGGAATCTTCCAGGAGTAAATTGTACCCATTACCCCTTATCTTTTTTGTATGACTCCTTGTAAAAAGGGAATCTCATCTTCTTGGTAGCCATCCTCTAAGTTTGATCCATGAGGGACCCCACTTGTGACTGGATGCCAGTTCAAGAAGGAGCTGTTTATGATCACCCACTGGGTGTAGCCTGTCAGGCAGTTCCCCATCCGCTGTTGGTTTGCAGCGTTGTCATATGAGACTACGTCATCTGGAGTACTGTGTCCTACTCTGGAGCCCCCAAAACAAGAGACATGGACCTGGTGCAGCAGGTCCCAAGGAAGGCTGCAAAGGTGCTCAAGGGGGCTGGAGCACCTCTCCTGTGAAACCAGGCTGAAAGAATTGTGACTCTTCAGCCTGGAGGACAGAAGACTTTGAGAGGACCTTACAGCTGCATTTCATTATCTGAAGGGGACCTACAGGAAGGCTGAGGAAGGACTGTTTAGAAGGGCTTGTGATAGCATGAGGTGCAATGGCTTTAACTTGGAGCAGGGTAGATTTAAGTTAGACATAAGGAGGAAGTTCTTTACAATGAGAATGGTAAAATACTGGAACAGGTTGCCCAGGAATGTGGTTGAGGTCACATCCCTGTAGACATTCAAGATCAGAGCTGGTGTGGCTCTGGGCAGTTTGATCTAGTTAGAGCTGTCCCTGCTTGTCTGCAGGGACCAGATGATCTTTGAGGGTCTATTCCAACTCAATGCAATCTGTGAGAATTTTATAGGGTTATATTTTCACATGTTCCAAATGTTCCATTTTATGACTCTTCTGAATGTCAAGATGTGCCATGGTGTGCCTTTTATATTACAAAAAGTACAAAATAACATGAAAAAACATAAATGATTTCACACTATCTTAAAAGTGTATGTTGAAATACAAAGTTCCTGTGTCTGTTGGGGTTAAAAAGATGAGCAGTGTACAGGAAGGTCACATTTAAGTTTCTTCAATTAAGGTATGTGTTATGCTGCATGAGCAAATGGTTTTAAACTTCACAAGGTTAAATTGGTTGTCAGTGTTGTTTAATAGCAACAACTTCTATTTACAGTGTGTTAGAACAGCACAAACTGACAAAAGAACAGTGGGAAGAAAGAATACAGAATTGGCATGAAGAGCACAGAGGAATGTTAAGGTAATGTAAAAAAAAAACTTCTCAAGGTTGTAAAAGGTTGTTGTTATTCTTGTTATTATTCGGATGTGTCTTGGAAGGCAGCATATTTGTTTGGAAACTACTTGCCAGGCAGGCAATTGTCATAAATTTCCAGGAAAGCTTCAGTGAGGGTCAAGTTTTCAGTTAGGCTGTTCTTAGCTGCATGATTTCTGGGGGAGTTGTCTGCTACCTTGTCTGCCTGCCTCTGAAATACATTTACCCTTAGTTCATGAGGTGAAAAATTGAAGTGTGATGACTGAACTGTACCTGGGTACTGGGAAATACAGCTTTACAAATGTCTGAGTCAACATACACATGAATTTCAAAGAGATTTAATCACAAACTAAATTTTGCACTGATTTAGTTATTCTGCAGTTCACTTACTCCTACAATATACCTTTGGTTTGTCTACATTATGCCATTTTTATTTCTTTCATCAGGGAAGATTCCATGATGGAATACCTTAAGATAGCACAAGACTTGGAAATGTATGGAGTCAACTATTTTGAAATAAAGAATAAAAAAGGAACTGAATTGTGGCTAGGAGTTGATGCTTTGGGTCTCAATATATATGAGCATGATGATAAGTAAGTGGCTAAAATTCATTTTGCTGTTCTGTTGAAGGAGATCCTCTTTGAGATTATGCAAAAACTACTAAATTGTGTGTTCAGGAACAACCAGATTCAAAGACTTTCTAACTTACATGAAAGGTAGAAACAGGGAAATAAGTGATAGCTGGCAGAATATTTGAATTTTAAATTTTAACTAGGGATGCAAAAGTAGGGAAAGGAAGAACGTTTCTGAGGGAACTTCAGTTTATGTTGTTTAATATGGATGTATGATAGCTAGACCAGTCTTATATTATTTCTTTTTGTACTTTTCACTCCCTCATTACCTCTTCAATCAGGATGAAAAAGATGTTGAGAAGCTGAGCAACATAATTAATGAGAACATTTTGTAAGAACTGTGTCTAGGATTATGGATGGTAGAGCATGTGAAACTTCAGTATCTAAAAGTGAAAGCTTTTTAGACATCAAAGAAAATAGATGACTCTTGTCCTTGTGAAAAGATCAAGTATTCTCTCCTAATTGAAGAGAGACAATGCTGAAATGTACAAAATCTGAAACTGAGAACAGAGCAGACTTACTGTTCTGTTTCTTTCCGCTTCCTAGTAATGTCTGATGTCACCAGTCCTTTCACAGTGATGTGAAGTTAAATGTCAAACACCAGATAACAGTTGTCAACTTAACTGAATCCTGATGCTCTTCGACGTATGTACTCTGTAACAAAATTCTGTAAGCCTATATTGCCATTAGATGGCAACACAGCTCCTGACAGAAGGAAATACTCAGAAAGTGTTCAGTGAACAATCAACCAATTTTTGTTTTGCTTGCTTTATTAATTTGATATGGTAATGTGTAAAATAAAAAAAAAAAAGACTCTCAAGGTATATTTTAACTGTTATATTTTTGTAGATGTACCAAAGTGTGGTATTGAAAACAGTATAGAGTTAAAATATAAATAAAATGCACATCTTCGCTGCTTCTAACAAGAACTTTTTCTCTTTGAAGGCTGACACCCAAGATTGGGTTTCCTTGGAGTGAAATAAGAAACATCTCTTTTAATGACAAAAAATTTGTCATAAAGCCAATTGACAAAAAGGCCCCTGTAAGTAGTGTAGAATAGTATGCCTTTGTGTATGAAGGGATTTAAACCTGCAGGGACTCACTCTGGCATGATGGCATGAATAAATATTTAGTGCTGCTTATTATAGGCAGAAGAGTCAATGATGGGAAGGAAATGTAGATTTTTTTTTTTTTTTTTTTTTTGGTTAAAATTTTAAATATGGTATGTTTATTTTATCTCATTTTAATCTGGTTGGTACTCTTAATTCTTCCTATTTATTTTTTTTTAAGTCAATATTTTGTGATGCATTGGAAAGCCACAGTGTAAGCTGACTCCCCATCTCTGTTTTAATCTGGGGTTATTTTGATGAGTGAGTTTGGTTTCATTTTGTTCTGTGGGGGTTTTGTTTTTTGTTTTGTTTTTTTTTTCTGTCATTGCAGCACATTTCGTGAGACTTTCTAGGTTAAAAAACATTCAGAAATAATCTCACTTTTTAAAAGATGCTTAAATGATAAATTTTGTGTAAGCTAGCTAATCTCTACGTGGAGGAATCCTGATGTATTTTTTAATTTATATTGCAAGTTCCTGACTAGGAATGACAGATTATGATGTTGGATTACTCAGAGGATCAATCTTAAAATAGTTTTGAGTGTAAATTTAACAAATGTAAGCATGCAGTAATGCTTTTGAGTCTTACCACAATCTTGCTTTTAGGCTAATGGATACGTTGCGATTATTTTTGCTAGGATTTTGTTTTTTATGCACCCCGACTGAGAATTAACAAGCGAATTTTGGCACTGTGTATGGGAAATCATGAATTGTACATGAGGAGGAGGAAACCTGATACAATTGAAGTGCAGCAGATGAAGGCCCAAGCTAGAGAGGAGAAACATCAGAAACAATTGGAAAGGTAATTAACAAACTTTCATGAAATAGAAAAAAAATCTTCTGGGCTTTTAAGAAAACTAAGTCATAGAATGTGAGACATCTTAGAATTCTAGAAAAGAGAACTACTTTTCCTTCTGTAAGGCTGATCAGGTTCGTAAATTGGCATGGCTCACCTGTCTCAGTAGAAAGCCGTGTATTTTTTTGAGCATTCAGCATAGTAATAGTTGCTGCACTGTTGTTTCTCATTGTGCTGTTGTGAAACAGTCTTAACTTTCTCTTGCTTGATCCTTAGAGAGTTGTATACTTTGCAGGTGAACCTTTTTAAAGCAAGTTCAGTGAAAAATGTCATGGCTTAGCTTTTGTGTATTTTTAAGAAATACTGTTATCATTTCTAGCCCAGATAGAAAACAACTGTGTCTGAAATGCCGATATAGCTGTGCCTTTACGTGGTTGAACCATAACCAAGGTTACTAATCAGTTCTGTTCATAAGTAGTTTTTCTCTGTTTTGAAACAGAAACTTGATAGTTCTCGCATTGTAAACCAAATTGTAAACAATTCAGGTGTATACTTCTCTGCTAGCTGAGTAAACTGAAAAATAGGATACCAGCATCCTGAGAGTAGAATTTAATTTGAGATGAAAAAAACTTTTTACTATTTTCTTCAGGGCACAATTAGAAAATGAGAAGAAGAAAAGGGAGATAGCAGAAAAGGAAAAGGAAAGAATAGAGCGAGAAAAGGAGGAATTAATGGAACGCTTAAGACAAATTGAGGAGCAAACAATGAAAGCTCAGAAAGGTGAGTTCTTCCTGGTCCTGCATTTCTTATATGTGACAGTGTTTAGTTCAGTTGGGTAGTTCAGTTCCACAATTCTATCGGTGTCTATTTCTTTGTTTTATTTTGCTTTCAAGTTTGTTTTACCATTGGTAACAAGAAATTAATGGTGTATTTAAGGGAGGAGATTCTGGTTGGATGTTAAGAGTTAAAAGATGATGTGCATGCTTATGTGTGTATATTTGTTAAATAAAACCAATAATACTGTAAAAACTTCAGTTCTGATAAAAAAAACCTTAGTCTTACACAGTTCAAATCAGAATTGTGACATGAAGTGCTGAAAACTTGGATTTGAGGGGAGCAGGGAAATTAGAAAGATTCAGAATACTTCCTCTAGGATTTAGCTTTTCATTGTGGCAATTCCCTGTTCTTTCATTTTCCTATGCCCTTGTAAGAGCTAAGAATTGAAAAATTAATCTTGTCACACTTTTATTAACTAAACAATCTGACCAATTACACTTCTTCGCACTGAACCACCATGTTAAGTCTCCACCTCCACTGCTTCCCAGTCCCTCTTCTCCATGTTCTTTTCTTTTCTTCTTTTTTTTTTCTTCAGATTTAGTTCATATTTCTAAGTTTTGTTTCTTTCTTCTGTTCATACCTGTTGGCTTCAGGCATGATAGAAAGAATTACTGACTAAATCTATGCAAATATATTGAATATGCCTGACACTCCAGTTATTCCCCTGTATTTTTCACTCTTCCAGTGCAGAACAGGTTGGACATATTTCTACAAGTAATACATGAACTATGCCTTGAAATTGTTTAAGGGAGAGCTATTTTTGCCCAGGACAAAACAATGTCAGGATGATTTTAAAGGTTGAACAATGTACATTTTCTCATAACTTTTGTAAGCAAGATAGCCTGATTTCTGATGCAATACATTATATTCACAAGCTGCTGTTTTATTTTAATCCTTCTACTTGCATATGGAAAGGTATTTATATGTCTGCATTTTTTAGTTGACTTGGTAGTTATGTGCTCTCACAGCTTCATGGGAGGATTTTGAGTGTTATTAAATATTTGTGAATTTAATTTCCAAATACTGCATTTGTACAACTCCACTTAATTGTTACATAGAATGGTAAGGTTGGAAGGGACCTCAAGGATCATCTAGTTCCAACCCCCTGCCATAGGCAGGGACACCTCCCACTAGTACAGGTTACTCAAGGCCTCATCCAATCTGACCTTGAACACATCCAGGGAGGGAGCATCCACAACCTCCCTGAGCAACCTGTTCCAGTGCCTCACCACCCTCACTGTAAAGAACTTCCTCCTAACATCCAGTCTAAATCTCCCCTCTGCCAGTTTAAGCCCATTGCCCCTTGTCCTGTCACTGCAGGACCTTGTAAATAATCCTTCCCCAGCCTTCCTGTAGGCCCCCTTGAGATACTGGAAGGCTACTCTAAGGTCTCCTTGAAGCCTTCTCTTCTCCAGGCTGCAGAGCCCCAACTCTCTCAGCCTGTCCTCATAGGAGAGCTGCTCCAGCCCTCTGATCATCTTTGTGGCCCTCCTCTGGACCCGCTCCAACACTTCCATGTCCTTCCTGTGCTGAGGGTTCCAGAACTGCACACAGTACTCCAGGTGGGGTCTGACGAGAGCAGAGTAAAGGGGCAGAATCCCCTCCCTTGCCCTGCTGGCCACGCTGCTCTTGATGCAGCCTAGGACTCGGTTGGCTGTCTGGGCTGCATGTGCACACTGCAGGCTCATGTTGAGCTTTTCATCAACCCAGACTCCAAGGTCCTTTTCCTCAGGGCTGCTCTCCAGCCATTCACCACCCAGCCTGTATTTGTGCTTGGGATTGTGCCTACCCAGGTGCAGGACCTTACACTTGGCCTTATTGAATTTCATGAGGTTGGCCTGGGCCCACCTCTCCAGCCTGTCCAGGTCCCTCTGGATGGCATCCCTGCCCTCTAGCAAGTCGACTGTGCCACACAGCTTGGTGTCATCTGCAAACTTGCTGAGGGTGCACTCCATTCCTCTGTCCATGTCACTGACAAAGATGTTAAACAGCACTGGTCCCAGCACTGACCCCTGAGGGACACCACTTGTCACTGGTCTCCAGGTGGACATTGTGCCGTTGATCGCCACTCTCTGGGTTCGACCATCCAGCCAATTCCTTATCCAGCGAGTGGTCCATCCATCAAGTCCATGCTTTTCCAGTTTGGTGACCAGGATGTCATGTGGGACAGAGTCAAATGCTTTACTCAGGTCCAGGTAGATGACATCAGCTGCCTTTCCCTTGTCCACTGTCGCTGTGACTTCATCATAGAAAGCCACTAAATTTGTCAGGCAAGATCTGCCCTTGGTGAAGCCATGCTGGTTCCCACCAATCACCTCTGCTTTGTTTTCCATTTGCCTTAGCAGGACTTTCAGCAGGATCTGCTCCATGATCTTGCCAGGCACAGAGGTGAGGCTGACTGGTCTGTAGTTTCCAGGGTCATTCTTTTTACCCTTCTTGAAGATGGGTGTTATGTTTGCCCTCCTCCAGTCAGCAGGAACTTCACCAGTCTGCCATGACTTTTCAAATATGATGCACAGTGGTTTGGCAACTTCATCTGCCAGTTCCCTCAGGACCCGTGGGTGGATCTCATCAGGCCCCATGGACTTGTGCACATTTAGGTTTCTTAGGAGCTCATAAACGTGATCTTCTACTATAGTAGGCAGATTTGCCTGCTCCCAGACCTCACTTTTACCCTCTGCAACTTGGACATTGTGGTTGGAGCCCTTGCTGTTGAAGACTGAGGCAAAGAAGTCATTGGGCACCTCAGCCTTGTCCATGTCCTTTGTCAGCAGCTCTCCATTTTCCTTCTGTAAGGGTCATTGTATGGTGGTTCATTTAATTTTGTAAGTAAGGTAGTAGGCCAGGGAAACCAACTGAAGAATATTCATTATGTGACACCTACTTAAAACTACAAGTGCAAAGATTAACCACGTGTCAGCATTCCTGGAGAGAGGTGTTTTTAGTATTAAAGCATGTGCTTAAGGACAAATGGATTGTTCCAACAACTGAGGAATTGTTTAGGTTTTTGAGTGAAGAAATCTGACAGCTATGCCTAGACAAAAGGATAATGGAAACTTTATCATTAGAATCAACAAAGAGCTTTGGAAAATATTTTTTTTTTTTTTCTTAGTCGCTTCATTTTGCTCATCAGAGGAGTGTGTTTTGCCTGTGCAAATCTTATTTGTAGTACTGGTAGATTATTACTGCTTTCTGTTTCACTCATTGCTCAGCTCTTCAGACTGCAATGTTTTGCTAACCAGGGAGCCAGACGGCTGTTTTATCCCTCCCATGATTTAAAAGTATGTCTGTTTAGGTCTTTGTCTCTGTTATACATAGAATTGTTCTGACCCTTCCAAGGAGTCTTAGCTGATTTTGCTGAAGGCACACCCCTGGGTTGTCTATAATGATTAGGGAATTTTGTCAGGCATTTCAATAAAGTAGAAAAGCTTTTTGCCTTTTTTTGTTTGGCTTTTCAAGTTATCATTTAGTGTATATAAAATCTCAATAGCAAGAGTAAGGGTTTCTTCATATGCACATGTATTCAAGTGTTTAGTTTCTTCAGTGAGGTGACAATTTTCTGAAACACTGGGCTGGCAGAACTCTCAGGTGCAATGAAGTATATCCAAAATATGTCCTGAAAGGAGGAGGGTGAGAGGAAGATCAGGCAGGGAGCATAGCTTCAGGTAACACTTGAGCAGCCCTTCTTAGCTTTGTCAGCTTTCTCAGTTGCCTTATTCTGGGCATGTTAGAGCTGTTGCTTGTGTTGTGAGTGCGGAAAAGCTGGGTAATGATACCTCATCTGCAAACTTTCCTCTTGGCAGAGCTAGAGGAACAGACTAGAAGAGCTCTCGAACTGGATCAGGAACGAAAGCGTGCAAAAGAGGAAGCAGAGCGCCTGGAAAAAGAACGCCGATCAGCTGAAGAAGCTAAAGCTGCTCTAGCCAAGCAGGCAGCTGATCAAATGAAGAATCAAGAGCAGCTAGTAAGAAGCTTAAGCCTCTTTTTAAACAAATTTTAAAATATAGTCAAAAATTTACTCTGTGTTCTCTGTTGTAACTATTTTGTCAAATGAATGACTACATTGAAACATGAGTACTGTTACTGATCATCCTGGGAACGTTTTTAGAAAATTAAATTAGATTTGCCATTTCTTGTAAGAAAGAAATAAAACTCTGAAATTCTGTAGGAAACTAAATGGCTGACAATACTCAATGTATTCTTTTTGTAATAATATCAGGCTTATCCAGCTGAGAACAAGTGTAGCTTCCCT
This sequence comes from Eubucco bourcierii, assembly GCA_013396675.1. NCBI lineage: Eukaryota > Metazoa > Chordata > Aves > Piciformes > Ramphastidae > Eubucco > Eubucco bourcierii. The sequence continues at coordinate 580,325 of VWZE01019674.1, forward strand.
CCACAGGCTGCTAAGAATCCTTTTCTCTGAGGCCAGTCTGTTCTCAGGCTTGATGGTGGTCATGGGGGGTTGGTGACACAGTGGTTTGCTGGGTTTGGTGTTTGGGGTTTTTTTTTTTTTTCTTTTTTTGTGTGTGTTTTGTTTTTCCACTACATTTCCAGCATTTACAGTATCGTCTTACATTCTGTGCTAGACTCTAATTCAGGATTTTGGCATGAAAAGGCATGAAATAGTAAATAATTTCTCAACTATGAACCAGCTTTTGATGTTATATAAACTTCTCACACAATTCTGAAGGCAGGACTTAGCTTAATCATACTGAGGTTATGATCCAGAATCATGTTACTGGTGGAACCGTTAAAGTCGTATTAAACTTGAATCAACCCTGAATGCTAATTTGTAACCACGACTTGCTCTTTCCCAGCAAGCTTTGGAAATGTGGAAGAGAATACATTCACATTTATTTATTCATTTATTTTCCCCTTGGATTTATTTCCATCAGATAAGAGTACTAGTTCATTCCATATGTGCTTAAAATTTGTATTTTTGGCAGAGAAGGAATAGATGGTAACTAACTATTTTCAAGCTGGATCACAGCAAAGGTTCTGCTTTCTTCCACTGCAGAGCCAAGATGATACTAAATTAGAACTTCTACTTTGTTTGTTTCAGGCAGCAGAACTTGCTGAATTCACTGCCAAGATTGCACTTCTAGAGGAGGCCAAGAAAAAGAAAGAAGAGGAAGCCTCGGAATGGCAGCACAAAGTAATGAACTCATGCTGTGTGAAACCAGAACTTCAAAGAGACTAAGGGACATGAGTGCGGAAATCCCACTGGAAGTCCATGGGGTTGAATCTCTCTTTCCCTTAGGCTTCAAAGAAGCCTTTCTTAAAGGTTTTTGTTCTCCTGTCTACTGAAGCCAACCTATACTTCTATTTAATTTCTTAATATTGAATAGTCTTGAGGTGGGGGGAGGAATTCTCATCGAAAAGGTATGGTCAAAGATTTAAAATGGATACCTTTCCATGTATGTTTAGGAAATAGATGGGAGCTCTGCATTGGAAAAGAAAACATGTCAGGAGAAAGGTGTACAGTATCATGAGTGGTGGTGAAAAGATGAACCAGAACAATAACAAAAGCACATGAAATGCAACTGGACAGTAGTTTAAAGCAAATAGCTTTTGTGAAGAAATATTACTTGCTATGGGATGTGAATACTAATTGTGTGCACAGGTTCAAAAAGTGGCTGAACAAATTCTTTTAAGTTTGGTTAAATGTGAAATTTGAAGATTTAGAAAGTTCCTGAGCCTTAAATTTCAGGAGGTTAGTGAGGCTGGAAAGCAGTCAGTATGACTGCACTGTTTTTCCACTCTTCTCTTGTCTGTTGCTGGAAACAGCCAGGCTCTGGTACAGCTGATTTTGAGTCATATCTTTTCTACTCTGTATTCCTATTTGACATTTTCAGTGTATAAGTTGCTCATGTGTCATTTATAAGTTGCTCATGTGTCATTTATAAAGGACAAGTTTCCATGTGTTTGAAAACATCTCAAATATTTATTTTTATTATTCTGAGTATTTGTAAATTATTTTGAAAGATGCTAAGTACTGTTTGCTGTATTTAGGCATTTGCAGCCCAAGAGGACTTGGAAAAGACCAAAGAAGAGCTGAAATCTGTGATGTCTGCTCCTCCTCCGCCTCCTCCCCCACCAGTTATTCCTCCAACAGAGAATGAACATGATGAACATGATGAAAACAATGCTGAAGCCAGTGCAGAACTGTCTTCTGATGGTGTCATGAATCACAGGAGTGAGGAAGAACGGGTAACAGAAACACAGAAAAACGAACGTGTTAAGAAGCAACTGCAGGTAATGAAGATTCGTAGTCATATCAGCATAATTCAGGGTTTTCAATATTTATTTGTCAAAAATTTCTTTGGAATTATGACATGCCAAGGAAACAGCCTTTTTATAATTTACTAATTTACCAACCAGTAACATTCATAATATTTTAGAATTTGAACAAAGATTGAATGTAGGATTGTGCTTTATAGCTTAAAAATAATAGTGTTTTGTTGCATTGACCAGTAAATATTTCTAATAGTTATATAATGTCATGGACACTGAATGCTAAAATGTAATGTCTTCCTTTCTCAATACTGAAATTCATTAGGTGGTATGAACAGATGCTTACTCAGTAGTGTTTATTTGCAGTCATTCACAGACATTGTAAATGCAAAATCTGAATTATGCCCAGTTTGGATTAATTTTATTTTCCTAAATAGGAAGCCTAGGGGCCTTTTTTCCTAGACCAGTCTCATCGTTCAAATTACAGTGATCTAAGTGGCAACCTTTTGCCTCGTTATGAAATGTCCCTTTAGGAAGGACATAAAAAATATGAACAGCTGCTTTTTCTGGCAGCAGTGTCTTAGTAGTGTGCACATGTAATATCCTTTCTGCTTGGCCAGTCAGTGAACAGGATGAGGGAGATAAACAAGAACTGTCTTTAGTCAATCACAAATAGAAAAGTAAGGTCATGCTTCTGTTTTGTCCTGCTGGTCGTCTCCTTGCTGCGTCCCATTCTTGTTGGATGTTGCCTTTGTTTTATGTTTTCCAGTTTGATGTTCACACTTACATAAGGAAAGAGTCCTATTCTCTCCTTCTCTTTCCCTCTGCAGTCTTTCTGATAGACCTCACAATTTGAGTTGATGAACAGCAAAACAAGCATTTCATAGTTTGGCTTCAACAAATCATTACCCAAGTTGCAGGCTAGTTATCAGAAATTCCAGAACTATAAAAAACGTTAGTCAAGGCACTTAAATGCAAATATTTTATTTAACAGGCTTTAAGTTCTGAGTTGGCTCAAGCCAGAGATGAAACCAAGAAAACACAAAATGATGTCCTTCACGCTGAGAATGTTAAAGCAGGCCGTGATAAGTACAAGACTCTTCGACAAATCCGACAAGGCAATACAAAGCAGCGTATTGATGAGTTTGAAGCAATGTGAGAGCTGTTATTTTGCATTTATGTTCCTCGTAAGGCTGAACCACCAACAGAGAAAAAAGCAGGCCTTTGCAGATCTGATGGATTGCACCCCGCTTTGCCAAAGCACTTCATACCAGTTTGATTACAGTGGCTATAGGACAAATTTAGGGGAAGGTATTCAACAGTGAGGCAGTCTGTCATCTCTTTTTTTTTTTTTTCTTTTTGGTGGGGGGGAGGGTGTGGGAAAATGATAGCAGGTTTTTTCCCATCATGTTTTCATTTCTCATCATATTTTCAGATTCATTCTTTCTTTTTTCCCTTTGGCAACCGATGTGAAGTATATGACTGACAACTGTATATATTGCTTAAACTTAAAGAAATAGGAAAAAAAGCATGGAACTGAACCTAAACTGGATAGGTACTATTTCAGTAAGAAGTTTGCAATTGTATTTTTCAACATAGCTACACCATTAAGAATTTGATATAGCTGACTTTCAGGGTTTTTTTGTTTGTTTTTTTGTATTGTTTTTTTCCCTCCCAAGTGAAATTCTTTGGTGTTTCATGTCCTGTCATCATTGATGGTTTTCTTTGCCTGCCTGTTCACAAAGGTCTAGATGGCAGGTGGTAGTTCCAGAAAAATATTTTTTTTAAATGGAACGCTACCTGTGGGCAGCATGTGGCTGCTGATAGACTTGAATAAGTATTGCTTTTCCTAGGTGATTTTTATTTTATTTTTTGTTTGTTTTTAGAAGTGCAAAATGTTCTAAATGCAGCAAAGAAAAAACCCCCAACCAAAAACCCACAAACAGAGAAAACCAATAACTGTAACAACAAAACAACACAAACCCCCCTACTAAACAAAAAAAGCTTCACCTGCTATTTGCTTGTAATTATTTTATTTGCAGTAGGGAGACCTGGACCTTTCTGGCAAGGGAGCATATGAAAACATCAGTCCCAGGGAGGGGACAGTATCCTACCTCACTACTATGTACATGATGACTGGTCCTTCAAACACCATGAAAAAAAACTGTTTAAATTAACTGTCACTACACAGTCATATTATAGAATGCTAGGAGGCCTTACTCCTAGGATTTTGTTTAACTTTAAGATGAATTTATACTGCTAAATACTGTTTAACTGCCTTTTGTTGAATTCAGATTGTAAAAGCATCTTTAAGCTGTGGTTTAAAGCTGTAACCTATCACTGGTATGCTATCTCCTTGGAGGGGTGTAGAATGTGCATGTCAGTTAGTTTGGTTTTGGGTTTCCAAATACAAAATTAAAGTTCCCAGAATTGGAGTAAAAGTGTTACACAGCTTCAGTTTTCAGTGAAGCTAGTATTCTAATTGTCATACCTGATGTCACATCGTTGTTTAAGTCCTTTTCCTATTGAAATGGAACTTCAGAAATAACTTTACAGTTAATGTGGACTGTAGTTATTCCTGCTGTTGTAGTACCCTGGTAAATATCCACAGTGGAACAACCCTGCTTTCTCTGAGGATGGTTCAGCTCTTTTTTTCTGTTTGAATATTATGCACTCATAAATTTACACTTATCTTTTAAAATTTGCCATTTTATTAAACTTCTTTTTTTTTTTTTATGCACAATAGGTTTAAATTTATTATGAACAGTCCAACTAAGGTGTTTTTTCTTCTTTTTTTTTTTTTTTTAAATTTTGTGGAGTAAAAGGTCGGCTCTGGGGGGTGACATCGTGGAAAAAAAAAAAAGATGCATTAATATATTTTTGGTTTGTGGGACTAAACATATCTGACCTTGAAGACTGATGTGCAGATAGTATGCACATGCTTCAAAGTGCTGCTTGGTGGAAGTTGGTATTTCTACTTGCAGTGCATTGTAAGAACAATTTTCTGTTTCGCAGCCTTTGTACACTGAAACGTAAGGAAATTTCTGAGATAGTGGAACAGTTTGCCATAGCAGGTGAAATGCTGTGCTTCCAGGGAAGCTTTCATGTTTCCCTGGAAAGCGTGCACTAACACTGATACACCAGTTTCAGTCTTGAAAAAAAATACCAGTAAAGTTTGCTGTTCATAAGTCTACAATACATAGAGTAGGGCTAAATGGATTAGATCCATTTATAAAGCTGTGTGATTTTTTTTTTTTTTTTTTCCTAAACAACCAGGAACAACCATTTGTAATATGGCTTTTCACAGAGAACAAAGTGGTAATAGCTGCTGTCACCAGCAGTTGGGAACACTTAACTGGTGCAGAAATACTAAGAATACTTTTAATGATTACTCGGTGAAGTAATTTTCCACATGCTTTTTCCTTTAGCATCATGTTTTGTGTTGTACAATTAAGCTATAATTACATCTACTATTTTGGATAACATTCATTGGTTAACAATAAAGAGATACAGTTAATTTCTCTGAGGTCCATTGTTGTTATTTAATGCCTTTTATTTCTGACAGCTTTACCAAAAGCAATGCAATAGCTTTTTTTCCCCCAGAGCAGTGTACAACTGTTGATGATCTTTTGTTTCACAGTGTGGTCAAAGTGGGGGGAAAAAAAAATTAAAAAAAAAATAAATTAAAATGGTATCCCTAGGGAATGGTACTCTGCTTAAGAAATAACCACATACAGTTGGGAGAAAGCACTGGTGATTGTCACTTCAAAACAAATGTGAATCATCAGAGAGCAAATTTGCTCTCTTGAGAGCAGAGTGTAATTTGGCCATATAAGAGCTCTATGGGTAATGTAAGAACTTTCAATCACTGCCTACATACTGCTTAGCTCCAGGTTGAGGGAAATTTAGTTTAATATGTCAATGTCTTAAGCACTGAGAAATCTTGTGCTTTTTTGATAGTGAACATTATAGTGGACAGTGCTGTCAAATATATGCATGGCTTTCTGTTTTAGATAATGGTAAGTTTATGGGCTTTTTCACCTGGTTAAGACATTGGAGAAGGCAGGAGCAGTTTCATATAAATAGGTACACAAATTAATCTGCTAAGCAGCTCTCACATAAGTTAGACCTCCTCTCAAGTGACATTCCATTCTATCTTGTATTTGAGCTTTGCACTCAGTACAGGCACATGACCTGGGGTTTTTTGGTTTTTGGTTGTTTTTTTTTTTTTTTTACTTCATATGGCAGAATTGCTAAGATGAATCCAAATGTGTACTTGATAATTTTAACTGTGCATATTTCTAGTTTTATATTCCTGTCTTCCTGAAGCCCCTCCTGATGAAACATTAGATTTGAGGTTTCTCCCTTGTTAAAGAGCTTCTGCATAGGTATGCAACTTCAGAATATTGTGCTTGAAAAGGGAGGTAAGTGCTTTGAAAGGCTTTCTTTTATTTTAATGGGCTTGAAGTGGAGAGAAAAAGATACGTAGTGGTGCTGCTATTTACAAGCCAGACTAGTACAATCACCCAGAATGCCTTGATGTGAAAGAAGATACTCTTGTTGTCTTGAAGTAGCTCCCCTTGCACATCACACCTTAGATTTTCTGTTAGTTGTACTCTCAGAGTACATGTTTCTTGTATGCTGTCTTTATTTTGTTGAAACTGTAACAAAATTCACCTCCACCTTTTTAAACCCGGGTTGGAAAACATTTTTATGCTTTCATCTCCTCCTTTAACTATACTCTCCATGACTGTTCAAGTTACATGCTTGAGCACCTCTGAGGAAAAAAGGAAGTTTGTTTTAAATGAAATATTTTAAACTTCTGAGGAGAAAATACCTCAAATGTGTTTTCTTAATTAAAAAAAAATAGTTAAAATCTTTTGATTTTGAGAAGTAACTTAGCAAGTATTTTCTATGTCTGTTCATGGATAATTTTAAACAATTGTGTTGATGAAGACATAAGGTTAGTTTCAAGAATTGGAGATTTTTAACAAAAATTACATATCCCAATGGGACAAGACTGGATGAGGCACTTAGTGCCATGGTTCAGTTAATTAGAAGGTGTTAGGTGATAGGTTGGACTCATTGATCTCGAAGGTCTTTTCCAGCCAGCTTAATTCTGTGATTCTATGAGGTTGTTTAATTTAATTTTCCTAAATACCCTTTCTGGCTAAAAATATCAGCATAAGAGAGTTGAAGACTTCCTTACAAAAGAGCAAAGTTCACTCATTACTAGAAATTTATCTCCTAAGTACAACTTAATGTAACTTGGCTGAATGATAAGATCTTCCTGGAAGATCCCCAGACTATCAAACTTCTTCACAAGAAGAGACCTCAGTATTTGCAGCAGCTGCCTGCAATGGTCTAGGTATTTGGGAAGATATTTTCCCCACATACCTCATAGTTTAGGGAAGGACAAAGTTAGGAAAGGGAAATGGGCTTTTTTGAATTGCAGGGATTCCATTAGGTGCTTATAATGTAAGTAATGTGTCAGAGTGTTTCTGTTTACAGCAGTAGGCTTTAGGCAGCAGAAGAAACAAGGTGAGATGAAAATGCACATCAAAGGAGGCAGCCCAGTTGGTGCGAATATTCCTAATGCACTTGTGTGTAGGAGTTAATGTTCCCTGTGCTCTGGATAAGTGGATCAGGTTAAAAGAGATCAAGCTAAGAGGTAGGACAATTGCACTGGGTTTTAGGGGTTTTTTTTGATTTTTTTTTTTTTTTTTCTTTTTGGCTTGTTTGAGTTTGGGGGGATTTTTGTTTGCTTTTAAACTACCTTCCTTACACAAGAGGAGTTGGCATTACTGCAGTAGTGAGAGGAAGGCTTTTAGAAAGCCTGCTGCCCCAGCTCCTGAACGTCTTAGAGTTTTAAGGCCCTCTGCACCCAGACCGATCTCTTTATTACAGCTTGCAAAATCTCTGCAGAAGACATTCTCTGCAGGCTGTTAATTTCACCATGAAGCATTTTTGCACTGACAAATTGAGAACAGGCACAGTTGCCCCACTGCTTGTTCCAGCAACGTGAAACCCTTTGTGTGCCCGTGTAAAATGGTCATTGCATGGCATGCTCCCTGGCCACACTCGCTGAACTCTGTGGGATCTTGTGTCAAGTCTACAGCTCCCTATGGCCTCAGCTGTCAGGCTTCTTAATCACCATTGATTTCTTCATTAAACTTGATACAGTATTTAACTTCTCAGTCTATAACCTCAGTAATACTCTACTAAACTGAGCTTCCAGTAAATGGTTGACTACAGTGTCAAGTGTTTTCTTAGAATACAGTATGCCAAGGAGTTGCAATAGTTGTGCTTGTATTTAAGCAGCACTTCTGATTAATTAATAATCCCTATGAATATGGTAATTGCAGTTCTGTTGCCAGAAAGAGATTCATTTGCATTGAGGCTGAGGCTGAAAACCTTTCTGCCAAGCACTCTTGGATTTTTCTACACAGTAAGTAGGTAACATGTAGGTAACATGTAGAATGCACATCTTGTTGCTGCTGCCTTCGTTGCTGGAACACATCATTTAAGCAGATTCAGTGTTCAGGGATTTGTGGCAGGGCAGCAAGCTTGTTCACAGACCAGAAAAATTTCTGAAAATTATAAGAAATCTTTATATTATTAATGAGCACTACTGCTGTATATTTCCTGCTCTTGGTAATTTTTCTTTAGGTTAATGTTTTTATGAATGTCATCATCTCTGCTCTTGCTGACAATGTTTTGGGCATCCATCCCCATGCTCGGTGCCAGTTGTATTTCTCTCTGTCCCACTTGAGAACACAGCTCTTCATCTTTCTTCTTTTGCATTTGGGATCTTTCAGTGTTGGTTTCAGCAAAGCCACCTGTCTGTTTCGATTTAGAACACTGCTACTTCTTGAAATAATACTTGGATTGGCTTCGATTACATGTTCTCTTATCAGGCATGCATATATATGCCACCTTATAGAATAAATAACTGTATTGGCTAGATAATAATTGCAAACAACCTTTTGAAGGACAGAAAATGTCACAAAACAACTATGTTAACGCCTGCAGAAAACCAGGGGAGATCTGAACTGCGGTGTGGTTATGCTCATGAGGCTCAACTTTGAGCCTAGCCTGAGGCACACACATGAGAGCAAAATTCTGTGCTTATTCATCTTGTCTGGACCATGCAAGAGAAAGTGTTGGAATAGCATAACTATGCCTACTGAGACAGCAGAGTAGTTGGGCACAATTTCATTTTGGGATGCTGTGACTTCTTGTCCTGGGTGTAATACTAAAAAGAAGAAAAAAAAAAAAAAAAAAAAAAAAAAAGANAAAAAAAAAAAAAGAAAACCCCAAACCCAATGAAGAAACATGCAGTAGGTGACTTCTTCCTGTGTACCCTTATTTAAAAGGGTCATGGTTATGTTCCTGCCTTTGAACCTTGTCAGCACATCACCTTGGTAAAAGCTGAACTGTGCTATAGCATAAGCACAGGTGTCTGAGGAGTTAGGGGTATGCAGTGGCTCTTTGACCCATCATGGCTTGAAGAAGCTGTAGCAGGTGTGGGGAGAAAAGATCTCATACCAGTCTTTGTTCATTTTAATATTGGGCCATGGGAAGAAATTCTAGAGAATTTTGGTTTTACAAGGATGATTAAGGGACTAGAACATCTCCTGTGAAGAAGGGCTGAGAGAACTGGTGCTATTTAGTCTTGAGAAGAGCGGGGTGAGAGGGGATCTTATCAATGTCTATAAATATCTGAGGAGTGGGTATCAAGAAGGTGCCAGTCTCTTTTCAGTGATGCCCAGTGATAGGACAAGGAACAATGGGCATAAGCTGAAATACAGGAAATTCCACCTCAACATGGAGGCACTTCTTTGTTGTGAGTGTGACAGAACACTGAAACAGGCTGCCCAGAGGCGTTGTGCACTCTTTTCCTGCAGACTTTCCAAAAAATGCCTGGATGCATTGCTGTGCAGCCTGCCCTGGGTGATGCTGCTTTGCAGGGTGGGGTGGACTAGATGATCTTGAGAGGTCACTTCCAACCCCTAACATTGTGTGATTCTGTCTAGCAGTGGCCTCTCTGCACTTTGGCCCTTTCTATATGTGTTTCTCCCAGTGTTTGAACTGCTTCTTAACTTCTCACCTTGCTTTACTGCTATTGTTTTGTTTGGTTGTGGGGTTTTTTTGTCCTTACTAATGTGTCATGCCTTTTTTTTAATCTGAAGAATAGATTTCAGTTTAGACTGGATGAGGGCTTTAATGCTATTAAATAACTTTGTTTCAGTAGTATGAGAATGCAAATGCAGGCAGGGATGTTGAATAGGTGTTGAATATTCAATAATTTAAAAATTCTGTGGAGGGAAAAGAGCATAAGCCTTAAGATGAACTGAAAGAAATGCATTGCATTAGCTGACTGCTTAGACCTCAGGGTGAAAACAAGGAGGCAGCTACACAAGTCAAGGTAGATGTTTTCTCAAACTAAATTTAAGGTAGCAAAGTTCTTTTGGTAAAACTTACTAGGCTTTTTATTAATTTATTGACATTTGCTGGATTCTTCAGAGGACCAAAGAAAAGAATACCATATACTTCTTCCTTCAGTCATATTTCCTTCTTTCATTACTTCTACTGTGACTTATTCTATCAATTTAAGAGTAAAAATGCCTCTCTCCCTGGTGATCTGTACAGTTGTGGTTTCCATATGTCACTGAAACTGCTTTGCAACCTGGACCTTAATGAATGAAACTGTTTTCTGAGGGAAAGGTAGAATAATTTGCTTTGTGCTTAACTGATCTTGATAACTTATACACATACATTAAATTTATATATATTAGGTGGAAGCTCTTTCCAGTGAGGGTGGTGAGGCGCTGGAACAGGTTGCCCAGGGAGGTTGTGGCTGCTCCGTCTCTGGAGGTGTTCAAGGCCAGGTTGGATGAGACCTTGAGTAACCTGTACTAGTGGGAGGTGTCCCTGCCTGTGGCAGGGGGTTGGAACTAGATGATCCTTGAGGTCCCTTCCAAGGTTACTATTCTACTTTATTTATTTTTTATATATTTATATTTTTATATATGTATGTATATATATATTTATGTATTTATCTATATGTATGTATATGTATATATCTATATATCTCACAGTTAAGCAGATTTCTAAAGCAGCATGTGGCATTATGCCTTGTATTAAATAGCTGTATTAAAGTGCAATACACAAATTGCTGCTTATTTTTATGTACACTTAGATCTCAAATAACTTTAGAAATGAAGCTTTTAAAAACTGTCTTATTGCAGCACAGAGAGTGAGTACAGTTCAGTTTTGTCCTCAGTATCAAAATCTAATCTATTTAGATTTTTTTAGATCTATTTATTATTTATTTTAGATCTATTGTTTTTTATCCTCCTGTAAAAGCAGATTGTTTTGGGGGGTCTCTTAGTACCAGCAAACATTTCACTGGATTCAATGGTACCTTCTCAGCTTACAGTTTCACTCCCTGTTTCTCTTCTTCACCCTCGATAAGAGATTGCTGTCAGACTTCCAGAACACCGAAGTGGTTTTACTACTTCTGAATTTTAAATACACATCTTATTTGCTTATGCTGAAATTCCCACAGACTTATGTGCCAGAAAATGGCACAACGTTTCTGTGGGAAACAGGCCCTCATATAAAATTTGATGTGATGTTGCTACACCTTTTCCTGCCGTGGCTGCACTCATAAATGGGGACAAAAGTGCTCTTGAGGGCTTCTTGCTTTCCAATAGCAACTCAAATGACAGAATCTGGCAACTAAGTCTTTTTTCTGATTCCTTTTGAATAAAATTTTGCTTTATTAATACTTAGAGCTGAAGTGTTTCTCTAGAACAGTCAGAACGAAGGCTGAATTTAAGATGCTAGTTATTTCTTGCCTGCTCATTATGTAATAAACTTAAGGAACTCATTCTCTGAAAGGAAAACATTTGTCAAGCCACTTCAACAATTTTCAGAAAAATCAACATAGAAAATACATACTAATTTTTTTTTTTTTATCCCCCAAATGTATCTTCACTCAAATTTTGACTCATTGTATAAAAAAGAAAGTCCACCAGAGAACTTCAAATGCTAGGACATAGATAAACCTGAGAGAGGGAATCTTTAAGTTGTCTTCACCTTTTCTCCAAAAGGCTACAATGTGCATGAACTACATCCTAGAGCTTGTACAGCAAATGGCACATGTGCTGTGCTAAAAGGATGTCTGAAATCATACTGGCTGTGATTGAATGTTCTGCAAATATGTGCTGTATTTGGTGTGTTTATGCACAAGACATCTTATTTCAGCCACCTTTGGGAACACTTTTAATACAGTCTTACCTGTGTTGCACTCAGCTGTGGTTTGTGTCATCTGCATAAGCAAAGTTGTCCTTTAAAACTCTTCTGGATGGATTTTAGGTGAAGTTCCTTATAATGCTACAATTTGCCATCAAAACTATCCTGGTATGAGATATGATGCAAGAATTTGACTCTGGCATAGAAGAGTAGTTCAGAGAAAGTGGAACCTGCTCTTCATGCTGAAAGTCAAAGAACACTTGTTCTGGGTGTCTTGGTGACTTTGGCCACAGAACCATGTGTTTCTTAAATTGTTCTTTTTCTGATGCTCCTTCATCCTGCTGATGCCTCAGAAACAAAATTCAGTTGGAAATTAAATTCAGAGTAGTTACAGGGAGTGAAGTGTGGCTTTTAAGATGTTGCTGCATATTTCTATTTACTGTTTCTGTCTAGTATCCTTTTGCTAAATCTGCTTGATCTCTCTGTGTCTTTTTGTGCAGGTTACAAAAGTACGATCTCTTGCAGCCCTTAGGATAGGAACAAGGTAAAGATCATCAGAAGACCTGGGGTCTGCCAAGGCCTGCTCTTGTGCTTCTGTAAATCTGGACAGTTTACAGCATTTTAAATTAGGTGCTGCCTGGTCCACGAAGAGTTTTTTTGGAAGGACCAGGAAGTGCCATTACAACAGTTCACTAATGTTTGGTTCTTTCATGGTCTCTTTAAGTCTTTCCTTTGTTGTCTTTTCCCAGGATAAAATTAGCTTTTTGAAGTATTTAAGCTGTTGTTCTTTACAGAAAAAAACCCAAGAAATAATACTAGTATGTTAATCTTTGTCATGTAATGAGACATGCTAGAGTGAACAATGGTGTGACCCTTCAAAGTAGGGAAAAGTTCTTCAGTATGAGGGTGGTGGGACTCTGGAATAGGCTAAGCCCAGGGAGGTTGTGGATGCCTCCTCCCCTGGGAGTGTTCAAGGCCAGGTTGGATGAGGCCTTGAGAAGCTGAGTCTAGTTGAGAGGTGTCCATGCCCATGTTGGGGAGGTTGGAGTAGATAGCTCTATGGTCCCTTCTAACCTAAGCCATTCTGTGAAATTCCTGGAGGAATCTTGCAGGTCTTTGCCCTCAGATGATGTAGTGTGGGAAGCCTGACACTATATCCAACCTGGGTAAAGTGAAATAAGAGTTTGATACTTTCCAAGTTTTATTGGTTTTCTACACAGTTTCTAATAGCCTTGATGATGCACAAGGAGTGCCAGATAATTTTCTAATGTAAACCTCCCAGTTTGAGCTGTCTGTACATAATGTTTCCAGTGTAAGCACCCGTTGCTATTTGCCTTTTTGTATGCTCTTGGGATGTGCATACTGTGTATACCTAACTGTGTTCAGTGGTGCACCCTGCACAAAAGCCTGAATAAATGGGTTTTAATGTTAATGCAAAGAATCACTGTTCCTTTGATGATCAGTGTTGGTTACTGCTAGTCAAAACCTTTTTGCTTCTCTCGGAACGTTAATTCATTTTGTGACACCCATCTGAAGTGGAACTTCCAGGTAAACATCTTATGCTGTGATCAGATAAACTTTGGGAGCTGGTAATTAAGGGAGCTAATAATTGAGCAGCAGAACTATTCTCAAACTCAACTAGTGTCCCCTGGCAATATACCAGCCCTTGTGTTTCTCACAGAACTTTCTTGCACAATGCATTGAGTGTTTTGCAGGGAGAACCATTGGAAGACTTGGATCTGAAACAGCTACCTAGCATCAACCAAAGCCTGACAACATGTGCCCAAAATCATGAGCTGGTAACTGCCCAGTGAGGCTCTCCAAGCCTCCCTCTGAACTGGAGTGCTGCCTTCTCAGAGCTCATTGCTGTTCTTCCTGTGGGCAGCTGCTACCATCAGCAGCCCTCCTACCCGGCTAATGGTGGAGAAGCTGTGTGCTCTCCTTCCTGGAAGGGTGTGGAGCCACTTCCCTTACGCCTCAGGACTGTGGGTGGGTAGGGCAGGCTGTGGGTGATGCCTACTTGAAACCCCTGTAAAGCCAAGGGGCTGTGCAGAAGGAAGCCTCTTCTGCTTCTAACTGATGTATTGTATCAGGGCACCATCAGTTCACCAGTTGAAACAAGACCCTGGCTCATCCCTTAGTGGGCAAGGTTTGGTTTCAGGACAGCAAAAGGAATACAAAATTCAGAGCTATGGACTCGGGGGTTGCTTTGCACTCTATACCAACAGTGGACTGACTTGCTCAGCACTTGAGGAATTGTTTTAAAATTCTTTCTGCAGTCTCCTTTCCCCTGTGTGACCCATGTGGGTGGGTCAGAGAAGTTCCTGACGCTCAGGGGAGCCAAGGTACGGTTGCCTTCATGAATTTTATCTCTCACCATGTTTTAAAGTGTTTCTGCAGTAACTGCACCTTGAAGCAGCCTTCTCTAAGACTATTTGCTTCAGGTACTAACAGTGAAAGGTAGTAAAGCCCTTTTATGCAAATACATCTTCAGTACAACTGCAAAATGTTCCAAAGGATGCTATTTACTGGGCTGTTTGCTGATGTCTGCCTGAGATGCTTTTTGGCTTCTGTTGTCAGTGCTGAAGTTCTCTGGTAAATGTCCTGCAGAGTGGAAATTGGCCAAGATGAAACATAATGGAAACTTAACAGCCAGGTTTAAAAGAGAAACACGAAAGCAAGTGATTTTACTGCAGTAGAAGCTTTGGGCTCTTTCTCACTGCTAATCATAGCTTCAAAATGTAACAGTTCTGGCCTAGCTTTAACAGACTGGATCAGCTGCATTTTAGCTGGGAGGTGCAGGTTCACACCTATTGCTGGTAGCCAGCAGGAGCTGATCTGGAAAGCACTGGCAGCTGCTGGAGGACCAAGCTCTGGGGACATGTCCTCCTCTGCTTCAGCAGTTGCTTTATATAAACTTTGATGGCTGAAAATAGTCCTGTTCTTCCATGCCGGGTGGCAGCTGCACCTGTGGGAAGACTATAGGAAGTTTCTCAGTCACCTCAGGGCGGGATCAGGATTTTGCTCTGATGAGGATGGTGGTGGTGTTGAAACCACAGGCTGGTATTTAGCCATAGGTAGAGGTCTGCCTGAAGTATTGTAGCAGAGTTGCCTGTTGAAAAATGCTGCCCTACAGGGAGGGAAAGCATGAATTCAGTCGTGCCTGTGAATATGCAGCATGAAAGAGCAGTGCCTTGTCTGTAAAGCAGAAGGCAAACCCACTTGAAGTGCTCTTTTCCTTTCCCTTTACCCCTGTGCTATTTCCACACTTGCTGTCTGGCCTGCAGCTTTACTGGTCCTCGTGGAAGTTCTTCGTGGGTCCTTCCTCTAATGTCATAAATGGTTTTTGCATTTGTGGATACAGCAGAATCTGGATTTGAAAGCAGCTGGGCTGCAGCTGCCTATGGTCAGGTAGGCAGGCAGGCATGCAGTGGCTGAGGTGCAGGTGCCCTGGCTTGGGGCTCAGCTGCCCCAACTATAGAGGGCCATATTGTAAACCTACATAGATCTTAGGTTGTTTTGCTAGTTCTGTGATGACATGACTGAAGTTCTGCTGCCACTTTGCTTTCCATGGTTGATGTGCACTGTTAAGTTAGTGAATGAAAGCCTGCATGACTCCCAGCCATGGCAGCTCCCTGTACCAGTACTTGGTAGCCCTTGGCACTGCAGGGCGAGCATGTCCCACTAATTTTAAGTGTCAAAAAAGACAGATGGGGTGAACAAGTTAGGTCATCAGAAGGTTGTTCCAGGTTGAGAGTAGGGTAGCAGCCTCTTTTCTGGGCAGCATGTGGCTTGCTAATGCTTTCTATTCTTATCCTGCTGACATTTTCCTTTTCTGAAATAATTCCCTAGACACAGAGTTTCAGCATAAATTAAATCATTGTGTCACAGAAAGAGCTAAGGGAAACTCTTCTCTTCTTGTATAAAGTAAATCAATAAACATAACATCACTGGAGCAGAAAGGTAATGGGCTGATTCATATTGGATGGTAGGAGGAGGTTCTTCACTGTGAGGGTGGTGAGACACTAGAACAGGTTTCCCAGGTAGGTGGTAGAAGCCCCATCCCTGGAAGTTTTTAAGGCCAGGCTGGATGGGACTCTCAGTAACCTGGCCTAGTGTGGGGTGCCCCTGCCCATGGCAAAGGGGGTTGAACTAGATGATCCTTGGGGTCCCTTCAAGCCCTGACAATTCTATGATTCTATGATCATTCTGCTCTGGAGTTCTTGGCAATGAAAGCTGTGGTAAGATGAGGACAGAGCCTCTGCCTGCCTTTGTGTGATCTGTGTCACTTCCCCACCCCACCCCCCCCAAAAAAAAGAAAGCAACACAGCAACACTTAACTGGGCCTGAACCTCAGCAGGTCAGTGGTTATAGTTAGTCTGGAACCACGAGGCTCGTGCCAGAGGCACCAACAAGTGCTGGAAGGGCAAGAGGTGCTGTTGTGATTTGCAAGGTGACTGCAGCCAGGGAGAAGGTAGGAAAACACTGCCTGAGTTCTGCTACTGAATTCAGTTTATGCCCCCCACAAGGAGGGGGAAAAAAAAAGGTTTTCTATTTCTGGAATTGGCAAAATATAAAGGTATGTTTGTGTGTGCCCAAAAACTTTGTATAAGTGGATGAAAACTAAATTAAGTCTCCCTGCCTCCTAAGCACCTCTGGCAGGACCCTAGTGCAATTTTCCTCTGTACAGGCTGCCTCCTGAGGGGTAGTGTTGGGCCACCCAAAGCACGGGCACAGCTCCAGTTCCAGCGTGCAATGGGGCATCTCAGTAAGGTGAGCCTGGCTGCCATACAGAACCTGCCTGGTGAACACCCCTTGCCAGCTCCTCATCCTGCTTCACCCAGCTCATGTAAATTAATAGTGGCATTTAATTTCCACTGTGCCTGCCTGCTGCTCTTGGCAACCTCAGCTGTGAGAGGCAGGGGGAAAAAAGAAGGAGGGAAAAGAAAAAGAAAAAAAAAAAAATCCCAAGCCTTTCTCAGAGGCCACTAGAGTGACACCAAAATGTCTTCTGCACATCTAGTGTGAGTGGCTTGCACATGTGTCTCTGCATCTGGCTGGTGAGTAAGGCACCCCCTGCTCATCAGCCCACTCTCTTGTCCTGTGGGACTCTAGTGAGGTCTGGTCTCCTACAAGCTGGTTTTAGGCAGGCCCTCCTCAGCCTGGAGCCTTCCCCCAAGCTTTCCTTGAAGAGGCTTGTGTGTTGGATACATCCCCAGGAATAGACTGAGAAATTCAGGGCAGCAACTCCTTCCTTGTAGTGGCTGTAGGACTCTGGGAGCCTGCTGAGGGGTTGGAGAGGTGCAGTGGAAATGGAACGCATGACAACCCAGTCAGGGAAGGAAATGTCACAAGATTTTCAACACAGCTGCTGCTTCAGCCACACCAAATGTCTCAGGAGTGGGTCCTGGGGTTAGTGAACATAGGTCATAGAATCATAGAATCAGCCAGGTTGGAAAAGACCTCCAAGATCATCCACTCCACCCTATCACCCAGCCCTACCCAATCAACTAGATCATGGCACTAAGTGCCTCATCCAGTCTTTTCTTGAACACCTCCAGGCATAGTGACTCCACCACCTCCCTGGGCAGCCTGTCATTACACTGAAGAGCTGGGTGACAGTGGCACTTAACATGCATACTCCTAATGTATCCAGTTCCTTGCCAGCTTCTCTGTACAGTCACAGAAAACCTTTGGAGCAAAGGGGGCAGTTCATGCACTGGAGCAGAAAAATCTCTCATTCATTTTTTTCAGTGCAGGATGAGCTCAAAGATCCTGCAAGGCTGAGAATGCTTCCCAAAGCAGCCAATGCAATGCTTCGTCCTGCTTGGAAGTGTTTTTGCAAGGTGCGGTTTGCAACAGCATCTCCTGTAGCTCCTTTAGGCAGGGTCTTGCATGTTGCCTAGTTCAGATTTAATTTCCAGGATGACTGACAGAGCTCCTTCTTGTCCAACATAATAACTCTTCAAACTGCATCAGGAGCTGCTGTGATGCCTGTCAGGCTCACACAGATTCATGTTAAAGCCATCACAAGAGAAATTTGTTATCTAGTAACAGCCTTTCCAAGCCTGCCTTGTGTGATACTGACAAGCAGGTCCTTATGGAGCTTAAAAACTCCACTCAATTTTCCCTCAGTCAGCCCAGGGAAGAAATCAGAGCTGTGGAGGATATGCCGTGAGTGGTGTACCCAACCATCCAAAAAGACCAAACCAGGTTCTACATGTACCCTCAGCTCAGTGTCTTGAGGGGAAAAAAAAATAAAAAATGCTGGATTCGGTATTCTTGAAGCAATCTCACAAAATGAAATCCAACTTGGGCCAGCAAGCCACCTATGAAAAAAAGCAGTGTCCAGGGACATGCCCAACCAATCACACTTGTGGCTTTGCAGCAGCTCTGAATTGTCTGGCATACTATTCTCAAAAAAAAAAAAACCGAGGCATGAGCGTGACTCTGGTAGCGGCTGTGAGGTGGTGCTGAAGAGAGCTGGGAACAGCAGTGTTTAAAGCGCTCGATTAGTCAAGATCAGCTGCAGCACTCTGCGCTTCCCTCAGTGCAAAGTGCTCTCTCTGATCACTGTACTGTACAGAAGGGAGCAGGCAGACTGTCTGTGTGCTGCAGTGGGCTGAATACAGCTCTCACAACTATGAATATAAGCAGTGAGTTCAGTAATTAAGCAATTGCTAGGGTGCTTAAGGCTGAAAGATGGCTGGAAGCTGAGCTCTGGGGGTGCCTGGCCCCCTCACAGGAGACAAGAGCACGATGTTCACCTCCACCAGGTACCATCCTGCAGCTCAAGAGCATCCTATGACTGAAAGCTAATCAGGGAAGTGAGCAATGCAACCAGGGCAGTAGAAACTATTTTTTTCAGAAAAAAAATTTAAAAACTTCAGAGTGCTGAACAACTGAGTAGCAGAAAGTTATAACCTGCTCCTCAGACCCAAGCTCTGAATGTGCTCCAGGCCCTGCTACTTTTTGCTCTTTGCTGGGACAACAAGCTGATGGTTGTGGTTGGCTTTGGGAACCTGCCCAACCTTACCTTATGGTCCTCAGCTCTGAGTGGAGGCTGCAGGTTAAGTAGAGCAGGACAAGGCCCTGAGAGGTGTCCATGTGAGACTCTTAAACATCTCTGCTCAGCTTGGTAAATCAGAAATAATTTGCACCTCTGAGGTCATAAAGTGAGCCTTTCCTTTACTGCATTTTGTTGCGAGGTGAATAATATGCTGCTACATGGCGGGGGGGGGNTGATTTCCTTATCTACTGCAAACAGAGTATTTCTGGATCTATCGTATGGAGACAGCGCAAACGCTTTACAGACTAAGCTGCTGGCCCAAGAAAGCAACAGTGCTGCGTAGATCAGCTACCAAGGAAACCTCACCTCGGGTCATCGCTCTGCCTGGAGATGTGATCATCCACCCTGAGCCCTCTCTGTTTATACACTCGCTCTGCTCATGCTTCAAGCACTGCTTTATTGAAAAGTATCTTCAACAAGTCACAGAGCACTTCAGAACCAATTACACATGTCTGTGTGGCAAGAATAAAGGCTCAGCTGAGCTTAGGCCAGGAGGACCTGGGCCATCAAGATCCCAGCCTGACTTCTGACAAGAAGACAGCAGAGGTGCTCTGAGTCCAACAGCAAATGACAAAAATGCAATGTGATCACAAATGGGGATGTTAGGGACTACCAGCCCCATGGCAGTGCTTGCAAAGGAGCCACTACCTGAGGCCAGGCAGCATCTTGGCAGTGGTGCTGGCACAACTCTTTCCTGTGCTGGGACCACCTCGGCCCATGAGCTAGGGAACTTCTCCCCCCTTACATTACATACGCAGCTTCCCAGTGCTCCTCCGCTCCGCTGCCAATGTGATCAGTCATGGTTCATGCACACCATGGTGAGTTCTGAGATCAGCATCCCTGGAGGTACAGCACTCAATACTTCCACCCAGACGCTGGGGAGGGACCTTCACGTTTCACTCCAGTGCCTCTGTTTGCCCTGAAAGGAGGCACAGTCATATGATATGCCCAGGCTGGACAGAGTAGAAGAGCAGATGCTCACAGATGTACAAATCATTGGCATTAAGCAAATCACCAGTGGTCACAACTGAGGAAAAACAACACTGTGGGTTGTTTTTTTATGCCAAACTCTTGTTCCATCTGCATTTGTATCACCCCACTTTGCTCCTCATTGCAGGGCTGGCAGCCTGCACATAGGGCTAGAGAGAGAGGAAAGAGGGGTCCTAGCAAATCTGATGTGCTGGCCCTAGCCAGGCACTGCAATTTGGCAAAAATAAAATCCTCTCCCTCTACTTTGAGCAATCATTTTAACACAGCTTATGGCAGCTTCTGCTGTATCTTTGTATCCATCAGGTAATCAATTGATTCTAAATTCTGTCCTATTCAGTTCTAATTTCTGTTCCCTTTACCTTGCAATATCCTCAGCCAGGCCACAAAGAACTGCACCACTGAAGATGAATAGTTGATAGAGCAGTACTTGAAAGGAGAGCAGATCTACCATATCTAAATCCAGATTCTGCTAGTAAATGACTGATGTGGCTACTTAACCCTGGAGCTTGTTTTTGTAGTAAGCAAAACAAGGGCAAAGAGCCTATTAATTACTACATTTTAAAAGAACTGACAAGCTGTAATCATTTATGATTGAAACTGTTTAGATTTACTCAAAAGTGAGCAGTTTTGTTGTGCAGGTAGGAACACAAACCTGTCTATAATTCACTGTTAACTGCTCTTGAGATTTTTATGAAACAAACCCAGCCCATCAATGAGGAAAATGAATCTTTATTTTTTTTCTCTAAAAGCAGAAGTCATGTACATGTTTTTCTTTTCTTTTTTTTCCTTTTTCTTTCTTTTTTTTTTTTTTTTTATGGGATAGAAGGTGGTTTTAAGATGTGGATAGTCACATCACAGAAGTAAATACAGAACAACCAGTGAAGGAATGAAGAGCCAGTTTGACAATTGCTTTATCAAGTAGTCCAAACATTATTTTTAACTAATGTTTTTTGCAGGAGCAGACTGCAGGACAGTATTAAAAATCTCACCTACTCAACATAAATACAGAGATAATGAGGTGGGGGGGGGGAAAGAACTACAAAACACAATTATTGCTGCTGTATCTGCATTTCTGTTTCCTTGCAGGATGTTCTGTAATATGCTGGTAAAACAGTTTTTAAGTCTCATTAAGAATGTAACTCAGATAAATAAAAAGTAACCAACCAGCCACCCTAATGTGCTAAATTAGACTTCATCTGAGACCAATAATAAAAAAGAGTTGTTCTAGAAGAAGCAGGTAGGTTTCTGTTTTACAAGGTGAAGAACAGATTATTGTACCTTTGAAACACTGAAGATGGAGGTGCTTAAACATCTAAGTAGATTTGGTTTGACCACAAAATGCAATCCTGGCCAAATGACTTGTCAGCACCAGTGAGATCTTACATCTTTTTGGGAGCAGGCTATCCCCGAGCTGTGCTCCTTCAGGTCTCACCCTTCCCCCGCATACGTACACCAGCTGTACTTAGATCTTCTCTAATGCCACTAAATTTGACCCATGAGAGTGCTTATGCTGCAGTCAGGCACATGTGTAGGTGTTTGGGAGACTGGGCCCTCCACTGTCTATTAGAAGTCCAAGAAAGGGGACAAGAAGCATTGCAATCATTCAGGTTAAAGGGTAGAAAGAGTAATAAACACTTCAAGCACAAGTTATGGCAACCCTTTAAGACTTGAAAATGGAAGCTGGAGAATTATGTAAACCACACTGTAACTCAACAGCACACTGTGTCTGAGGGTGCCTTCATAAACATCTGCCAGGTACTTCATGTGGACTGCTGTCACCTTGCAATGCCCTGCAAGCAAAACTCAGCACGCAGTGGGATGTTTCATATGCAAACTGACATTTCACGTGGGATTAGGCCACCAGATCACCAGTTCCTGATGAAACCTGAAGACACATGTTCTAGAAAATCTAAAGATGAAGTCTGAAAACCTCTTGCACTGCACAGCAAAAGGTTAGCTGGAACAACCATTTAACACTTTAGGATTAGTCATGTGGTTAGTCTGAACGATGTGCACATACATGTTTAACTTGAACAGAATTGTTAAGCTAGGTTTCTCTACAATTTATAAAATATATAAAATGCATGCTTTGACATTTATAAAACCTCAGCCCTTTTATTAAAAAACAAAACAAGGCCACAAAAACCTTTGTTTAAATCTGTTGTGTTTTGGTTTNAAAAACAGCACGTCAGCATGGCCTTATAATGCAAGGGATAAATTAGAAAGAGTCACACTGTAAATAAAAATAAATAATTTCTAATTTTGAAAAATAATAATTATTTTTAAATGGTCTCCTTAATTGCACAGTATTTTAAATTTTCAGTAGCAACGAAAAGGCAGTTGGGCATTTTTCTAAATGCTCCGTAGAGCATGAAAGCATTGTCTCTCATTTTTTAAGCTTCAACACATCAAAAAAATACCTTGGTAAAACCATCAACTGATGAAACTGATAAATGTTTTGGTAGTCTCTTGCTGTGGCAAGATGCTGCAGTATCTCTCACTCGAGGCATTAAACCCTCCAGTGCCCACCTTGCTGGGGCAGAAACCCCCAAGCTTCCTGTTCCAAGCGAGGTACTCTGGTTTACACTGATAGCTTTGATACTTTTGGAGAAGTGTTCACCATCAGCTATGACTTTCACAGCAGAAGATCATCAATGGCTCAACAACAGTCCACATACTCCAAACTCTGCAAAAGGCCCCTTCCAGGGCTTCACTAAAAACAGTGTGCTCTCTTTTTGGGTCATCACATGAACACACCAGGCTCTGACTCTCCCCAGAGCTCTTTTGCAGTGGAGGACCAAGTTAGAATTCAAACACAACAAAGGAAACAGGACACCTGAAAAGATAAGATTTGACCTCAGACTTAGCAGTAGTCTTAAAGCCACTTGCCAAGTGTATGTGAGTGTGTGTATATATATATACACACAGCCACACATCTTCAAAGCAAAACCAAAGACAACAAAGCAGTTAACACTGTCAAGAGCCTGGGTGAACGCAGCTCAATGCTAGGTATCCACAGGACATGTTTAAAACCTCTAACTAGTGTTGCATACAAAACAGTCGTGGGCAGATACTTAATGCAAATGTGCACTCAGAATACATACTACTACTGATGGAGCTATAATAGCTTGGGATTGTATCTAAAAATACAGAGTTTCTGCTTAGTAGCAAAACAACTCTCAGGTACTAAAGACAAGGGAGTGTGTTGCCCTCTTAGTGGTGGGGCAGGCTTAACTTGAAGATATTTAACCATTCTTTGCAATTCATGCATTCAAGCTGGGGCAAAGATGTTATCACTGAACTACCTTTACTGTTGGATGTTACAGTTCAGTTCAGTTATTTGCATCAACACAATTACACTGACACATTTGACCAGTATCACTGTGTTCATGGTTGTTACTGGTGTCCTCTCTAAACACTGTTAGATATATAGACGGATCACTTCATCATGGAGGAGTTCTTAAATGAGTCCTCACGCATTCTCTCTGCTAGCACAGCAAAAACAGTATCAAGGCAAATATTCTGTCCACAGTAAATCTGTTTTACCCAACAAAAGACAGTCTAAGGGGAACTAGCACATCACTGGACAACATTAAAACTCACCAAACTACTCCTGTTCTTATACTTCTAAAGCATTTTCAGTGCTGGAGAACAAAGCACAGATACTATTACAAGAACTTTCTATCAATCAACGCATTTTGCGGGGAGTTAATACTGCACTGAATGTAGACGGAGGCAATGAACACTGATAACCCAGGTGTGGGTGCTGCAGCACACAGCCCCACACTTCTCCTCGCACTGCTTTAACAACTTGGCTAAGCCTGCTGATCCAGTACTCTAGGCCAGACTGCTACACACACAGGGTAGGAAGCATTCTGATGCTCACAGGGGGATAGGGAAAAAGATGAAACACCTCTGTTACACACACATTTCTGCTCATGCTTAAAGGAATTCCACTTTTGGCAGAAGTAAATTCCTACATAAAAAATAAATGTAGAAACCCATTAAAAACACAAATATAATAACTGCATTATTAAAACAGCTGCATCTACACTATGGTGTAGTACTTAAGTGTAATTCAGTTCAAAAACATCTTAGTGTACAACTAAGACGAGACCCATTTTCCAGTCCAAACCTCAGCGTCAGTGCTGCATCCATCTCTACATTAAAACACACTCTACAGATGGCGACCAACCAAATCCAGGGAAAACACAGCTGCCGCAGGTGAAGAGGTCCTCTCCCTGAACAGACCACGGAGGACAGGTGGTGCAGAGCCCCTCCGGTATCGCCGCAGGGACAGTGACGGCAGATCCCGCAGCGCGTCAGCAGCGGAAGCTGCGCGAGCGCTACGTCCTGAATCGTTTTGCTGAACATGGTTCAGATTATTGGCTATGTCTATAAGCACAATGCCCTTTAGGAGCATTTACTGTATACCCAAACCCTACTCACTGCAACACACAGTGTCGCACAAGTAGTGAAAATGTCTTCGTATTCAAAGGTGCTTGGACATAATTTTCAGGCAGCATTTTACCTTTATTTTAGTGAGTTCCCACTACAAAGATTTTAGATGTAAGAAGTTGCCAATACTTTTTTTTTTTTTTTTGCTTTATAATATATGAAATTGAGACAGACACCTAAATAAATATCTACTTTTACTTGCCTAAGTCTATTCTATGTCCGAAATCTCTAATTTTTTAAATAAGGGATAAAATGTTGCCCAAAAGACTATAGTTACACATTTTTTTTTCTACTAAGTCTACAAATCAAAATAGTTCTCAGTTAAAAAGATACAATTTGTATCAACGGTAAAAGGTACTTTCTGGTTCTTCAGGGCCTTACTTTAGATCTGAGCAAGCGTACCAAACTTAGCAGCCTGGGTAGTGTAAACTAGCAATTTTTTGTCTTCTTTTAACACTGAACATTGTTGCAATGGATGGAAACCTAAAACTGTCAGCAGTCATGTAAGTATAGCTGACATCAACTGCAAAATCTATTTCTATTTCATATTCTATTTCATATATAAAAGCTTACGAGGTGCTAGTAAAACCCGTGACTTAAAACCAGAAATATCCCTTACTAATACTAACACAGACTCGGTTTGCCTGTTTCTAAAACTACACTATTTGTGGCAAGAATCAGGCCCACGTGATGCAACAGGCCAAAAACTATCTCCAGGAACACATACAGCAACTTCTCTCCCTGCAACCCTCCCCTCCCCAACTGAAACAGAAAGAAAAAGAAAATAAAACAAAACAAAACAAAAAAAATTTAAGTTATTATTTTGAGCTACAATATCGTTACCATAGTGCACTTAATAAATGTTGCATATTCTCAACACACAAAACCTTTTCAGGCCAGCCTTGATAAATAGCAAGAAAAATCAAACAGTATCTTAAATACAAAACTTGCATTGAGATAATTAAATTCATTTAAAAACAGGTAAATATTTTATGGAAAGCGTATTTTATCCAGTACACTTGTGCAACAACTCAAAGAGAAAATAAAACCATACAAACTAACTAAAGGGATCCTGCAATTTCAGGCCACTTCCCTACTGACCAGAAATACACAGAGCTGGTTAACAACACATGGGAACTGGGTGGCCTAGTTTGGGGAGGTTCTGAGCGTTTGCAGCTTCTGTTAGGTTCAAAGAGGACTGCAAATTCTCAGCAGCTTAAAAAAAACTTTTAAAAAATCAAGCAATAAGGCTTGTCCATAAATTAATTTAAATTAATTTTTAAAAAATATTGTTTTTCCTTCCTCTGACTGCATCTGATCTTAGACATCAACCGCATCAACGAAACAAGTACCTATTTAAACAAAATGAAGCAAGCAATGGAAAGTGCCATACTATAAATTACCAATATATTGTTACCCATTTCACTGTTACTGGTAACTCAATTATTTGTTTTAAAAAAATGAAGTCAGTGCCATAGTAAATCTTTGTTTCCTATAAATAGGTGATTATAGCACAAAAAAAATTGCTCACCAAAAACATACATACAAACAAACAAACATACAAACAAACATTCTTAGGGTGTTGTAACAAGTTCAAAAAACTTAGCTTGAAAATTTCCTGCCAGAAAGAGTAAATCCTCTTTCTGCAGGTTGTTTTAGTACCACACAACCCAAGGACAAACATCCAACAAGTTAAAAAAGGAAAACAAAAAACCCGATGTGTAACAAGGATACAAAGTGCTGCATATAAACCCCTGATGCACCAAAGATTTTAAACCAGAGACCACAAATGGTTTGTTTTTTCTTGTTTCTTTTTTGTTTATATATCTATATCATTTTATATATATATATATAAATTTACACTGGAATATTCTCCAGCTGTGAAAATAGCCATTTAAAAAAATTTCAAACTAGAACACAAAACATATCCAGTACTTCTGATGCATGGGGGCTATACACACAGACTCCGTGATACAGTATTTCACATAAATGGATTACTATATAATCTCCTTGCTGAGAAGGAGATCCCAAATGCTATTGTAGCAAACCTCCCTCAGCATCAGAGCTGAGCTGAAAACTACTAGACACCACAAAGATGCATCATCTCTCAATAACCTAGCTGAGACTTTTCCACCAAGATGGCTGCAGCGAGCTGCTGAGCGTCCGTCACGTGAGGGTTCTTCTTCATAACAATCCTCACAAGATCAGGGGGGAAGATGTTGCAGAGGTTAATGTAAACCTTCTCCCGGGTGTCTTGGAGCCTTGGAGGGTCTTGAGGAATTCCACAGTATGGTACTCTCCACGTCTGGTCCTGGTGTTCAGGTAAGCTTTGGAAGGTAAACTGCTCGTAACATGGCTGTGTTGGGTTACTTGGTAAGGAGTAGGTCTGGCGGTAGCCATATGCATCCATCCCATAACCCTGCCTATCCCAGCTTCCAAGCCCATCTTGGCCAGAATAAGGCTTTCTGTGTCTTAATGGAGAATTATCATATAAATGTGAGTCTGAAATGCTGTCTATTCTTGTGGACACGAGGGCTTTCCCCAGATGCATGTTCTTTGAATGTGGTGAACTCTGAGATGCAGAGTAGTCATTTGGACAACTAGAACGAGCAGCGACTGCTGGATGTTGTAGGTGCACAGCCATGTATGGAATTGGAGGTTTGTGGTGATGCTTTGGTTCTTCGTGACTATAGCTTTGCACTCGTGTGAGAGGTTCATGGTAGCTCTGTAGGAAGGGCTGAGTGTTAAGGCGGCCATGGGGGTGCATATGCTGGCACTTCAAGTTCTCCTCTAGCTGTAGGTCAGGCGAACTCATATAAGAGCGATCGCTGTAACCCACGTAGGAATCGCTGCTGCCACAGCTAACACTCCCTTCGCTGCTGCAGTCAGAAGCTACAGAGCTAATCCTATAATCTGTGTCCAAGGAGAAGCGTCTTTCAGGACTATGTGGACTAGATACAGTTAGATTTGAATACGCACTCAGCATAGAGTAATAACCTACATCCACAGGAGACTCACATTTTGGATACTGGTCATAAGGCATTGGCGTTCCGTGATTTTTGGTTGCCATCATCACTGTGGGATACTGTCCCTGTGGTCTTTGATCCTGAGGTGTGAAGTGAACTCCAGATGGAAGGCCGTTAGTTAAAGGTGCAGGACTTTGGGGTTTGGCAGCAGAGGAACTTGGTATACTAACTAAAGAAGGTACAGACCTGGTTTCCAATTTGTTTTTGGTGGGAAGCTTTTCCTCCAAGTCTTGACAGACTTGAGTCCTTATACTAGGATCTGATTGCCTCTTTGGAGCAACACGCTTCAGCTCAGAAGTGACATCATTTTTAGTGCTACAGGGAACACTATTGCTTTTTACCAGTCCTCCTTCACTTGTAGTTTTGGCAGCTGCGCTTCTAGACATGGCACGAAGTTCGTCAGCTACAGATCGCTGAGGTTGATTTCCTCTCTCTGGATGATAGTATTTGCATTTGTGTCCATAGGTACATTTCTTCCCTATTAATACAAACACAACCAGGTAAGGAAATCTTTGACCAAGATCTGTTAATCAACAAACAGTGGAAATACCCCTCATTGAAAGTTTTGCTCATGATTTGAAAGTCCTTTTGAGTGACAGTGCTTGCAGTGTGTGCTTGCAGCTCCAAGACTGCAGAGCAACACTGCCAGACAGCTTTTGAACAAAATGTGACACTGTCAGTGTGTCTGTACATCCCTGCTGTATATAAGAACAAAACTGATTAGGAAAATGTCACAGAGCTGTAAGACCAGCAGGCTTCAGCTCAGTCAAGATGTGCCTGTAGAGATGCTCAGCAACTAAACTCTAGATAGCTGAATCAATTTTCTAGAAGAGAACTTAGGTGTGTAATGACCAAATCACATTAGAAAAGAGCTTTCTGGAGCCTGTAGAATTTAGGCACTGGTTGGACCTATTCCTATGATTTCCTACTCCTTTAGTTCACATAGTAGATAAAAATGTTCTTTAACTAACACATTAAAAAAAAAAAATCCCTTCACTTTCCACCATCAGATCAGCATTTCCACCGTTCTCAGGGTAAGATAACAATGTAAAAACCTGTGTTAAAAAGTTTTTATTTTTGTCAATGTTAAAATAAAGCATGAGTTTGGTCCCCAGTTCTAGCAGGACCGAAAACTGATGGTTAAATCAAATTACCATATGGACATGGTTGTTTCTTATGCTCTGGTACGATAGGCTTCTTCCTAAGGAAATTGTCCAAACTTGGACCATGGCGACCAAGGGGATCATCAGGAGGCATAAATCTATAAAGCAAGGGAAAAAAATGTAAAAAAGTAAAAAAGGAAATAAAAATACTATTATGGAAGCAAATCAACCTTTTCATGCTCTTCATGCAGTGAACAAAAACCTCATGACTCTGTCCTACACCATAACCTGCTACACTGATGTTTTTAAGCCTGGGTACTTTGGGAGCTGTTTTGAAAGGCCATCTTTTTGCCGTCCAAGAGATGAGGCTTAGAAATAGAATATGCAGATGTGGACACTCTAGTCTGCTTTGGTCTAGCTAAGCTGACTGGTCTGCAACAAATCAGGGCTGCACACAACCCGTTCCTAAATCAAAGCAAGGCCAGGAATACAGGCAGCAATTTCTTACACTACCACAACTAACTCTGCGTAACTGTGGTCACTGTCTAGGACTCTTGTATCAGTATTTCAGCTCTTAAATACAAGTCTCTGCTTGGCAGACTACTGACTTCCTCAGTATGCTGGGCTACGAAGACTCCATAGAACTGTGGTATCTACCATGGATCTAAGCAGACAGCTGAACTACAGACCTCCTGAGGTCCATTCCAACGTGGGTGTCTTCATGACCCTAGGATTTAGGAGTCTGACCACAGGCACTCAAATATGCTGTGTCAGTATATCAAGACTAATGGAGTATTGTATCACAGCGTACACCTACTGTAATACATTCATTGGACATTCGTCAAAAGAGGAAAAAACAGCATAAAAGATGTGTTAATTAAAAAGTTCTAGCAAAACCAAGATTTTCAGTACTCTTAATCAGAGGACCCAACTATAATCATCTATTCCTCTTGTTTTCCTACAGGTACCTAATGAATTGAGTGTAAGAAAAAAAATCCCTACAAGTCTTCAGATTATTTTAGTGGTTTGTATAAAGGTGGTAAAATAACTTACTTGTCATTAACAAATGAATACATCAGCAAGCGTTCATCTATGAACTTCTTCCATTCAGGCTTTTCATTAGCTAGATCCCTGTAGTTATCATTAGAAACAATGATGCCATCCGACTCAAAGGCCAACTTCACTATGAATCGGTCGTCGTAGCAGACCACCCTTCTGCCCTGCACTCGGCGGGACGGTGTGAACACAAGAATCTTCTCCTTTTCTAATTTACGCAAGATTTCTTGATCTACAAGGAATCAAAAATGAAAGAAAACAGAAGTGAAGAGAGTTGGGGCTCTTCAGCCTGGAGAAGAGAAGGTTTCCATGAGACTTTGTAGTTGCCTTCTAGTATCTGGAAGGGGTCTACAAGAAGGCTGGGGAGGGACTATTTACAAGGTCTTGTAATGACTGGACAAGGGGCAACGGGTATAAACTAACAGAGGGGAGATTTAGACTAGAAGTTAGGAGGAAGTTCTTAACAGTGAGGGTGGTGAGACACTGGAACAATTTGCCCAGGGAGGTTGTGGATGCTCCCTCCCTGGAGGTGTTCAAGGCTGGACTGGATGAGGCCTTGAGCAACCCATCCTAGTGGGAGGCGTCCCTGCGTATGATGGGGGGGGGGATGGAACTAGATGATCTGAGGTCCTTTCCAACCTAAACCATTCTATGTTTCTATAACACCCAAAGACATTAGATTCCAGGAAGAACATCTGAAATTTTTTGACCAAACATGTCTGAAATGGCAACGGACCAGCAGAAAATGCCTGATACTTGAAGTTACAGACAGCAGTTGACTGGCAACACTGGACAAAGCCAGCCAAAACACAAATAAAACCCTGCTCCACACCATTTCTCAAACACAGGGTACCTTGTTGCTGTGGTTCAAAAGAAAACTACTTATCAAAATGTCTGCGCAATACTGCTCTGCTTGATGGAGTGGTTTTAAACACTGATGAATGTTTCAGCAAATAGGAGGGCTACATCCAGGTACAACTGAGGGCTTTCTGTAACTAAACTCCTTAGTAAAGACAAGCTCTTCCATCATTTTGTGGTGGCCAGTAAGAAGCATTTTTTTAAATAATTCCAGGAGCTCACATTAATGCAACTGTCCCATAAAGGCCTCTTCCTACCAAGAGAAGGCTTAACTCCTAGTTCCCTCAAGGACTATAAAGCCCATGCTCTGTGCAAACACTGCAGTTCTTCTAAAACATTAACTGCATCTCCTAGACAGACCTCTGATGTCATATTGTGACCAACTGCAAATGTGAGTTTTGGTGGTTTGTTTTTTGTAACCCCTGGTAGTAATTCAGAATGTATATTTCCTTGAGGGGTGTACAAATTTATGCATACAGTATTACCAAACCCAAACAGATTTTTCTTTTATCCTGCTCAGTACACACATTTAACATGTTACAAAATACCTTCTTGTCCTACAAAGTCCGTCAATTGCCTACCCAAAAGCATTTTCAATTTCTCTATGTGGAGCCTGGAGATCCCAAGGAGCTCTGAAATATAGGCTCAGGTTACTAAGGAGGTTGTACCTAGTACCAGCGCACACACACACCCCTTTCCTAGCTATCACTGTCCTCAGAGAACACAAGCTATGGAAGAAAAATAAATAAAAAACAAGGAAACATCTAAAAGAGCAGAAGATGCCTGCACAGTGAATATGAGACATGGCTCTTAACAATGTTTGAGATCTCAAATAACTCAACTGTTCTGTAGCACAAGAAACTTGACAGGGAACATGCTCCATCTAGAAAACAAAACAACAAAAGAGACTCCAACAGGAAGAAATAAAGCACTGATACTACATTTAAGCAACACATTTGATAAAAGCATTTATTCTGGTTAGTAGAAAAAGCACAAGATTCCCTCATCATGTGGTAAATAATGAGTAAGAATGTGATGGAAGATGAATTTTGTTGTCCACCAAGACAGAATAAAAAAAATCTGACATGTCATGACTGGCAGTAATAAAAACGAAGATGTGGATGTTGTTTAGTCCAAGAAGCTTCTCATAAGTACTGACAGTCCGGAACCATCCTCGTGTTACTCATCTAAGACTTTTTCAAAATTCCAGGTGGTTGCATATTTCAGGGTGCACATCTCTGGCAATTAACAGAGTGCAGCACAACCTATTTCACAGGAGTGGCGGCAAACAGGTTTGCTGCATCCTGAGAAGGCGTCTGAGGAACCTCTGTTTTACAGAAGATGCAATAACCTGCTTTGATCTTCCAGCTGTTTTCAAGGTTCATTATGAGTTTTTCATTGCTACACTATTCTAAGCCTTACTACTTCCTTGTAACTAATTTTAGGGGTTTCTAGCCCTATCCACGGCTCTAGCAGATGTCATAATTTATTTCAAAGTAGCCAACTCTTTATTAATTCACCAATGCTCTTCTCATACCTCAAGCACTAGTACAGTGTAAGAGAAAGGTTCCAGACTGCCTGTGATGAGGGAAGAACAGCAGCTCTGCAAACGTTTTCTTCTTTCAACCTGACATGTTCTAGTAGCAATCAAGCAGATGAAATTAAATGTTGTGAAGATCTTTCCAGACATTTAAAAATGAACATGGTAATCAAAATATGATTTNAGGGGACCTGATAGTAGCCTTCCAGTATCTGAAGGGGGCCTACAGGAAGGCTGGGGAAGGATTATTTACAAGGTCCTGCAATGAC
This sequence comes from Eubucco bourcierii, assembly GCA_013396675.1. NCBI lineage: Eukaryota > Metazoa > Chordata > Aves > Piciformes > Ramphastidae > Eubucco > Eubucco bourcierii. The sequence continues at coordinate 612,795 of VWZE01019674.1, forward strand.
AGGACAAGGGGCAATGGGCTTAAACTGGCAGAGGGGAGATTTAGACTAGATGTTAGGAGGAAGTTCTTTACAGTAAGGGTGGTGAGGCACTGGAACAGGTTGCCCAGGGAGGTTGTGGATGCTCCCTCCCTGGATGTGTTCAAGGCCAGATTGGATGAGGCCTTGAGTAACCTGTACTAGTGGGAGGTGTCCCTGCCTATGGCAGGGGGGTGGAACTAGATGATCCTTGAGGTCCCTTCCAACCTTACCATTCTATGATTTTATGATTCTATGATTTTTCTATGATTCTATGAATTTTGTTGTCCACCAAGACAGAATAAAAAAAATCTGACATGTCATGACTGGCAGTAATAAAAACGAAGATGTGGATGTTGTTTAGTCCAAGAAGCTTCTCATAAGTACTGACAGTCCGGAACCATCCTCGTGTTACTCATCTAAGACTTTTTCAAAATTCCAGGTGGTTGCATATTTCAGGGTGCACATCTCTGGCAATTAACAGAGTGCAGCACAACCTATTTCACAGGAGTGGCGGCAAACAGGTTTGCTGCATCCTGAGAAGGCGTCTGAGGAACCTCTGTTTTACAGAAGATGCAATAACCTGCTTTGATCTTCCAGCTGTTTTCAAGGTTCATTATGAGTTTTTCATTGCTACACTATTCTAAGCCTTACTACTTCCTTGTAACTAATTTTAGGGGTTTCTAGCCCTATCCACGGCTCTAGCAGATGTCATAATTTATTTCAAAGTAGCCAACTCTTTATTAATTCACCAATGCTCTTCTCATACCTCAAGCACTAGTACAGTGTAAGAGAAAGGTTCCAGACTGCCTGTGATGAGGGAAGAACAGCAGCTCTGCAAACGTTTTCTTCTTTCAACCTGACATGTTCTAGTAGCAATCAAGCAGATGAAATTAAATGTTGTGAAGATCTTTCCAGACATTTAAAAATGAACATGGTAATCAAAATATGATTTCAGTTTTTTTTTAGAAGCCACAACTACTGCTCTCAAAATGTTCCCCTCTTTAAAGGTAGACATGTTTTGTTTTTTTTTTACAAAAAAACCCAACCAACAACTACCTACCTCAAAATCCCTCCTAAATGCTAGGGGTATTTTTAACCTGAAATTCTCCTTTGCTTAAATAGAGAGAGGACAGCTTTCCAGGTTTCACACAAAATTAACTTGCTTGATCAAGAAATAAATACCTCTACAGCACATTTGTTTGGGTTTTTTTCTCTAGATAAAAAAAAATTCAAATCTCAAATTTTCAAAAGCTGTGTTACTTGTTAATAGCAACCATAGAATCACAGAAGTTTGGTTGGAAAAGACCTTTAAGATCATTTGCCTAATCATCATCCAAGTCCGTCAAGTCTGGTGCTAAACCATGATCCTCAGCACCACATCTATTCAACTTTTAAATGCATCCGGGGATGGGGATTCACTCATCTCCCTGGGAAGCCTATCTCAGTCTTTGCTAACTGTTTCAATGAAGAAGTTTCTTCTAATATCCAACCTGATCCTCCCATGATGCAACTTGAGGCCATTTCCTCTTGTCCTATTACTTGCTACTACGAAGAAACCAACACCTTGAAGGTTGTATTGTTTCAGGTAGTTTTAGAGAGCAATAAGGTCTCTTCAGCTTTCTTTGTTCCAGGCCAACCAACCCCAGTTCCCTCATCTGCTCCTCACAACATCTGTTCTTCTGACCCTTCACTAGTTTCACTGCCCTTCTCTGGGGCACCCTCACTTCAGCACCTCAATGTCTTTCTTCTAGTGAAGAGTTTTGCACTGAACACAGTACTCAAGGTGTGGCCTCACCAGTGCTGAGTACAGGGAAATAATTCTCATAAACTGGAGCACAAGCAGTGACTCACTGCAGGTGATGGGCAGACAGGCCAGCCTGGCTGAATCTGCTCACCACAATAAAGACCTCTCAGTGAATCATTAACATCAGCCCTCTTCACTGCCTATGTTACATGGACATAACACATTTCAAATGCAGCAATTACATTCTTCAAGAATTAAGTAGCAATATTAATGGAAAAATTATCAGGTGAACATAAAAAGACGACTTGGAGAAAGCATTGTTTTGTCTTTTTACTTTCCAAAGATTGCAACCAAGTTACTACACCGAAGATATTTTCTACTACTCTTTCATTTCTGAAGACTTGTTCATTTCAGCAGTAGTACTCATGCTTTGAAAAACATCAAACCAACCAGTGAAGATGGAATACAGCTTACCTGTGATAAGAGCATCAGGTCTTGACTGCTCTTTCCTCCATGCTGGCACAAACACAGTAACATCCTTGTGGCCTCTTTCCAAAAACCAGTCCACTGCCAATTTGATTCCTCGACAGGAAAACACTTCTTTGTTCCCATGGCTGAAACACAGATTGAAATTCATTATATGACTTCTCTGTTCTACGACCACAAAATACAGTAAAATGTGAACTTCAAATCTATGCTCTTCACTTGCTCCATAGTTTCTAAAGGCAGCTGGAGTCTGTCTGAGCCTTGCTCAAACACTGCTATCACTTGTAAACATAGTGTGGGAGAGGGATACTAAATCTGCCAAATATTTCTGCGTCTGTATACAGATTTGACAAATTAAAAAAAAAATAACAAGTAGGAGTGTTAAAAATTCTCATAGTCCAACCAAAAGTACAGGCCATAACAGGCACCACAGAGAACCAGTGAGAGAAATAAGGCCTGAAATACCAACACATGAGGAGCAATGTGTTTAGGAAATACCTGCAGATGAGTAATGAGCGCCAGCATGCACGGTAGCAAGGGAAGAGACAACAGATCCCCACTGCAAGAGATCTGCGAGGTTTCATCTGAAGAGGGAAAGAGAGAAAAGGCATCCAAACCCAAGGGGATGTCAGGTACACTGCAAAACTGAGCATGCAAATGAGAGGACTGTCCAAACTCAACACCACAAAACTAACATTTGTTTAGTACTGCACTTCAGGAGAAGAAACTAACTGTGTATTAAAAAAAGCTGTGCAGAGACAGTTAAGCAGAACCTGATCAGACACAAGCAAAACAAAGGATGTGTGTCTGTCTGAGGATAGGCAAGAGACCCAATTATGTCATTATCTAAAGGCAGACAAGTCCTGGGCCAACTTCTACATCCTGTTCCAGTAGGACATGTTACAAACGATACAGGAGAACCAAACAGAATCAAAAGAAGGTGAAACAAGAACATGGTTCAGTTTCAGGGGTGATTTTGTTTAATACCAATGGATAAAGGCAATTGAGTGCTCCCTCAGTAGGTCTGCAAATGACACCATGTTGGGAGGGAGTGTTGATCAGACTGAATGTAGGAAAGCTCTGCAGAGGGATCTGGACAGGCTGGATTGATGGGCTGAGGTCAATCATATGAGGTTTAACAGGGCCAAACGCTGTGTCCTGCACTTGGGTCACAACAACCCTGTGCAATGCTACTGTCTTGGGGGAGAGTGGTTGGAAAGTTGTCCAGCAGAAAATCATCTGGGAGTGTTAATCAACAGGTGGCTGAACATGAGCCAGCAGGGTACCTAGGTAGCCAAAAAGCCCAACTGCACCCTTGCATCTATCAGAAATAGTGACCAACAGCAATCATGGCCCTGTACCCAATGCTGCTGAGGCTGCAGCTCAAACACTGTCATCAGTTTTGGACCCCTCACTGCAAGAGGGACATCAAGTTGCTGGAGAAGGGTAATAAAGTTGATGATGAGTCTAGAGAACAAGTCTCATAAGGAGCAGCTAAGGGAACTGGAATTGTTTAATCTGGAGAAGAGGAAACTGAGGGGCGACTTCATTGCTCTGTACAACTACCTGAAAGCAGGTTGTAGAGAGGTGGGTGTCAGTCTCTTCTTAGTAACAAGTGACAAGACAAGATGAAATGGCCTCAAGTTGCACCAGGGGAGGTTTAGTCTTGATATTAGAAAAACATTTCTTTACTGAGAGTGGTCAGGCTTTGGAAGAGGTTGCCCAGAAAATGGTGGAGTCACCATCCCTGATGATGTTCAAAATATGTGTAGATGTGGCACTCTGGGACGTGGTTTAGTGGGCACAGTGGTGTTAGGTTGATGGTTGGACTTGATGCTCTTAGAGGGTTTTTTCAATCTTAATGATTCTATGGGGAAAGGCTAAAGTGCATCTAGTTAATCTGGAAAAAAAAGGCAGCCTGTGAAGGAACAAACCAGCTTTCAATTAACAGGAGATAATGAAAACAGAGGACAGTGATCAACCGCTTAGTGTCTATGGAAACATTTTGGTAGCAGAAGGCTGTATGGTGCCCTCTTTAAGAATTAGTCAGGGGCTGCCCCATGCCAGGCATGCCCAGTTCTAGCCAGATCCACAGCAGAGGAGAAGGGAATGAGGGAAGAGCAAGACTAAAGAAGGAGAAGGTACTCTTGAGCAGCAGGTAGGCATCCAGAGGGACTCGCAGCCTGTGGATAACAAGACAAGTACAAAGAGTAGCAGAACAGAATAGTGGCATCCTGATCCAAGACCCATCACTGCTCACTGCCTCTCTGAAAGGACTGTTACCTGCAGCTCTTGCAGAGTAAGGACTATGGGAGAGGTGTCTAGAATGATGTTGTGATGAAGGAACAGAGAGACAGGTACACTTGTTTGGACTAAAGCAAGCCTGGGAAAAGGAGAGATGCTTTTCCCTGTTACTACTTTAATGTCTGTCTTTTTCATTTCCTAATACCTGACTCAGTAATTAAACAGTTATGTTAGCTGGCTATAAATTAAATTTCCCAAGCTGAGTCTGTTTGGCATGCAGCAGTACTTGGTAAGCAGTTTCCTTGCTATTATTCTGACCCATGAGTTGTTGTTGTTCTTCCTGTTTTCTCCCTTGCTTTGCTGGTGAGAGGAACTGCACCCATATCACCACAGTACCACTCGTGAAGGACAGAGAGCCCTTACTTACTGTAAGGAAGCATTAGCAATACATAAGAAATAGCTTTCTAAGTGACCAAGGGGGCAGTCTGCCCACAGATTTTGGGATATCCTCCCAGACACTTTGCAGAACAAGTCAGACCGCTCCTCTGAGGCCAGTCTGGGTTCTCCATGCACAGCAAGAGATGAGCAGCTTTCACGAAGCCTCTCTCAACCCCACAGCTCTGTGAAGCAGAAGTAACACAGATGCACGGCAGCAAGTTGTTAACCTTTCACTTGGCTGGCACATCATGTACAGCAGGTACGCCACAATCTGCTTTTCAGAAAAGTAAAATACAGTTCTTTCACCATGGAGTGACTTGTGAAGAGGACAGTATGGTGATGGATAGGTTAGCCAAAGTGATCCTATAATTTCCTGCTACCTGTGTGTTCTGAGCTAAGTGAAAACATCAGAAAGCTCTTTGGTTTTTTGGTATGGTTGGTTGGGGTTTTGCTTTGGTTTGGTTTTGTGTGTGTTGGTACTTTTTTTTTTGGTTGGTTGGTTTTTTGTCTTTTGTCTTACTGTTTTGTCTTTGTGTTTTGTCTTACTGTTTTGGGTTTGGTTTTGTCTTTTTTACACAGGACCATTTAAAAGTATCTGCTATTTCCAGCTTTCTGAAAGATAGCACTGTTGTATGTCCCTTCCTACTTTGAACGAGCTTGAGCAATTGCAAAATGGATGAAGTGCCACAGTAAAAGTGAGAAAAAAAAATTTGAAACAATGCTCAGATTCCAGAAGTCTGCAAAGAAGGTGATGTGCACATTCATGTCTAGGCATTAAGAGAGAATGAATCATGGCTAACACCTCTCACGAGGCATCATTCTCAGCAGAGGCTATGTGAAAAGTCATTCCCAGTCAAAAGAGAAAAAAAAAAAAAA
>VWZE01019674.1:618630-638229 GCA_013396675.1 Eubucco bourcierii
AAAAAAGAGAGGAAAAAAGAGCCCACTACCATTATCTGGATTTCAGTAAGGAACTGTACTAGTTCCTTTTCTAATGACACTGGAGACAGGACCTGGAAACATAACTGCATACTAAGATAGTGCAATTGTTGCTGGGACGAGGGTTAGACTGGATGATCTTTGAGGTCTCTTCCAAGCAGATATATAATCTGTGATTCTGTGAAACAGTAAAAAGATTTTAGCTGGCACAGGGTACTCCAAGGACAGGTTAAGTCCACATTCTGTGCCTAGAGGCCTATACTAGGAACACCATCAGAAACAAGACATCTGTGTATCTTAATATTCTGTTTAGGTATGGTTATAGGCCTCTGCAATAACATGTTCCTTGTTTTGTAACATCATATAATATACTATTTCACTGTAATAATAAAACAGAGTAATATTTTGCTAGACAATGTCTGGCCATGCTTGTTTAGCTGTAAGAGCATCATCTTCTTGTATTTAATAACTTTCCAAATCACACACGGATGTGTCATGTTTCATAGAATGGTAAGGTTGGAAGGGACCTCAAGGATCATCTAGTTCGATAGGCAGGGACACCTCCCACTAGTACAGGTTACTCAAGGCCTCGTCCAACCTGGCCTTGAACACCTCCAGGGAGGGAGCAGCCACAACCTTCCTGGGCAACCTGTGCCAGTGCCTCACCACCCTCACTGTAAAGAACTTCCTCCTAACATTTAGACTAAACCTCCCCTCTGCCAGTTTAAACCCATTGCCCCTTGTTCTGTCGTTGCAAGACCTTGTAAATAATCATGTTCAAATGCACGTGGACACATGCATATTAAAAATGGCCAATAAATATTTCCAGTCATGGCAAGTCTAATTACATCCCCCTGAAACACCACAAAATCAGAGGACACTTGGTGCATGTTCAGTATCCAGTGGGCAGCCATGAAGGCTCCTTCGCAAAGCCTGATACAAAAGGTCACTGTTGATGCTATCGGCAAGTCACGTGCCACCATAAACACACTGCCATCCATTTTAGCACGGCCAAGAAGGGCTTGTTCCAGCTACTAAATCCCACAAGTTCTGTGGTTTCAAATGAATAAAAATCACTTTTCACTTTTGACAGCAAACAAGTGTTTTGTTAGAACGCATTTTAGTAACAGTATGCTTCTTCCTGCAAGTCTGAGAAATCATTTCTGGAATCAAACCCTGGCCTCTCTGAATAAAAGGGATGTTCTTGTCTACTTTCCACCACGCTGGAATTCAAGTCATACTTTTGAATTCAGAGGGAGGTTCATGCAGTTCAGCTCCTTAGTTTTCTCTTGCCTAATGCAAACTATTAAAATCCTTTCATCCAGAGCACAAGTTTTAAATATACTTAAGCTCTGTGAAATAGAAATGAGAAATGCATTACAATGCATACTAGCTTTTCTGCATTGCTGAGCAAATTCATTTTGAGCTTCTACAAATCTCCACATTTTTTCTGCTCCTTTTCAGACACATGCCTAAACCAGTATCTGAGTAGATATAAATGTCAAGAAATTTAAATGATTAGTGAGAAAGTCTGTGAAAAAAGGACAATTAAATTTTTTTCTCCTCTTCTTGCTGTCATGCAGATTTGACGCTCTTGTTTTAGTGATCTTTGTGCTTCATCAGCTTTATGATACGTTATATGGTGAAAAGACTAAAATCATGCTGCTTCTCCTGTTTTTCTTCCAATTAATTGTAAAAAAGAGAATTGTTTGCCAAGAAACTTCTTCCTACAAATTTCTTTCCAGCTATTAGAAGTCTCTGAAAACTCAGAGCAGCCAGAATGATAGTTGTAGCCCTGAGCGAGGCACCGGTGTATACTGTTCTGGTCCTGCTTGCTGACCATGTTTAATCTATTGCACTTAAATGAAGGAAAATAAAGTATATTCCTTACAAAGTATCTATTTCTCTTCACACCAAGCATGGATAATTTCTTTTTATTATAACTTTTATATCCAGCCTGTTGATAGCTGTGGTTTTATTTTTACAGGGGGGGAAAAAAAAGAAGAAAAAAAAAAGTAGCACAACAAAAATCAGTCCAGCGTTTTCTAGACTAGGAAAGTTAGTAGAAAGTGGTAAAACCTCTGATGGGAACATTTTTATTTTCTCTGTTACATTCCTAGCCCCCAAACTAGATTTCCACGTGACTGTCTTGAAAAGAGTTGTGATATACACTCCTACAACACTGACTACTAGCAACAACTCCAGGTCTTCTGGTGTGCTCTAATACAATACTCAAACCAACACAGAATGCTCAGATTTTGAAAGCTACAGGAAAGAAACACATTGATGCCAAGAGACATTAGAGTTCTGATGATAGAATAGAATTATAGAATGCATTGGGTTGGAAGGGACTCTAGAGTTCCTCTAGTCCAACCCCCTGCAGTAAGCAGGGACATCCTCAAAGCCCCATCAAACCTGACCTCAAATGCCTCCAGGGGTGGGACCTGGGCAACCTGTTCCAGTATTTCACCACTCTGAAAGTAAAGAATTTTTTCCCCACATCCAAACTAAATTTGCTTTTCCCTAGTTTAAAACCATCAGCCCTTGTTCTAGTGCTACATGCCTAAAAAGTCCCTTCCCAGTTTTCTTCAGGTACTGGAAGGCCATTACAAGGTCTCACCAGAGCTGAACAACCCCAGTTCTCAGTCTGGCCTTGCTGCAGGGGTGTCTTCTGATCATTACTTCTGAACCCATTCCATCAGGTCTACACCCTTCCTGGACATGAAGACTCCAGAGCTAGACACAGTACTGGGGCTAGACAGAGAGAAACCAGAGTGACAGAATCACTCCTCTCAGTCTGCTGGAAATGCTTCTTTTGATGCATCTCAGGCTACAACTGGCCTTCCAGGCTGCACATCCACACTGCAAACTCACATCCAACTTTTCGTCACCAATATCTTCCAAGTCCTTCTCTGCAGGGCTGCTCTCTACCATATCCTCCCTCAGACTGTGTTGATAATGGATTGTCCCAGACAGAGGACCTTGCACTTGGCCTTGTTGAATCTCATGAGGTTCACCTCAGCCCACTTCCCCACTTGCCTAGATCCTCCTGGCTCTACAATAATGTCTGCTGCATCACACAGAGGTTTTTATATAACTGAAATCTCATCCCATCAAGGTACTTTCCATGTGAAAGCATTATGATTAAACCCAAGAAGAACAAAGCTAAAATATAGGTTTGTCTGGTAAATTTAGAGTTACCAAACTCTTCTCTTCTATCATGTCATAGGAGGAAAACAGTGTTCAGTGTACACGCCACAACACAGAGAGACAAGAATTTCCATCCCGTATCATATTAGTGACTCATTAGCCTGGCAGCCTGGTTTTGTCATTAGCCTAATTTTTAATATTTTTATTTTTAAAGCTCTATTAATTTCCTAATCACAGAAATAACTTGTCCCAAAGCATGGCTCAGTAACCTGAGCCTTCTATCAGTCCTGAATTTGTTCCTCATATATATACTTTGATGCCAACAGGAAGTGGATGAAACAGTTCACAAATGCTGGGGTTTTTTTGTTTTGTCTTTTCTTTTTTTACCATTAGCCATTAACAAATTACTCCAACACTTTGAGGCCTTTGAAGGAAAAAAAGCCTTGGGAGCTGTAACATCTTTCAAAACATCTTTCATCTGTAGGGTTTCTAATGTGGGGGCACTCTACAGAGTATGGCAAGTGCAGCCACCAGTAAGACACGCGCACAGGTAACTGAGCAAGAGTCACACACTCAGCAGTCAGAGGTCAAAACAGGCAAAGACAAGTTAGGTTCAAAGCTGCCAGTGACAAGCTCCTATCCACATGACTGCTACTTGCTGGAAAAATATTTTCATCTATTCTTGAATTGATGTCTCAAAAAGAAACTTGACAGTCACTGCCTCTGAAGAATAAACATCTGAATCAATGCAGCAAGATAAAATTGTGTCTACCAAGCTCAGTAACACAAAATCTGAGAAGATAATAAAACAGCTAAATTGTTAATTTGTTAAAACACATAGGCAAATAAATTTCATGTGGAAACTACATATGGCATGGGCAAGACAATCAAATCATCTTTGGGTTGACACAACTTGCAGATACTGAAAAACTTATATGCAGACAGGGCATCAGTAAACCTTTTACTACAGCCAGATGATCTGCCTCACAGTTAATGCACAAGGACAAGACTCGGTTGCCTAAATGGAGATGTCAAACACCGGTTAGGCACCTTTGGGTATTTCATACTCTCTCCAAATGAGTGCCACCGCTGAATACCACTGAGGTCTGTCACATCTGTCAGGCCTGAGTGTACTTTTCAGGTGCCATCAAGCACCTAGAACAACCACAGCTGGCAGGATGGCTAGGCATGAAACCTGTAAGAAAACTGTTAATGTATGTCTGAAGGAGTGCATTTAACTAAAAAGCATCTTCTTCTCACTAACAAAAAAGTAAGTATGGAATGATTATTTCACACTGTAGTTTGCCCTGTGCAATGAACTGCCATCAAAACAACACATATAAATATACAGGACAAGGTTTTCTAAAAGAGGAAACTGAAGTGCCCTGGGAATCCTAAGGGTGAAGTTTTCAGAAGAATCTAACTGCTCAAAACTAGATCAATTGATTTATTTCACTTGCAAACCCAAATGCCACACAATCAAAATACTTCAGCTCTTTCACCTATATAATTCTGAAAGGGGTCCTTTAAAAACTGCAACACAGCAAGTAAAATAAGCAAATGTATATCAGTGTTATATTCTCATTGCATGCTCTGTAAGCACAGTCAACATTTTCAATAGAAAGTTTTATCTACATTTATGCAAAATCTGAAACTCATTCTTTTCACTGTTAGCAAAGATAAGTCTGAAAGCACTCAGGCTAGCCAGGGAACACTAACATGAAACAGAAGCAAAAGAATAAGAGTTGTAATTTCCCCACTATCTTTGTAACAATTCTGTTCCTTATTCCATATTTCTTGGTGGCAAAAATCCCACTGTGATTTCAGCAAAGAGAAGTATTACAGCAATAACCAGTTTGAAGTATCTTAACTCTACCCTTGTAAAGACAAGCAAAGGAGAATTACTGTGCAAAAATTATGTCTCTTCAGGACAGAACTGTCTCAATCTTAGCAGTAAAATGAAGTCTTAAAATAAAGGGGCAAAAGAGAACCTCAAAATCCTGCCTCTGCTACCTCACGGAGAAACTGGACCTTCTCCCCTCAATTCCAGACTGCGGAGGCTTAGCTGAGGAAGTCTGTGATGCATGCAGAGCAAGTCCAAGAACACATTAGAGAACAGACAGAAGTAGAGGTGATAAACTGATAATGTGCAGTTGCTAGATGGGCAGAGATCACCTTCTTTTACCTACATCAGTTATGTAAAGAGAAAATTTAGGGTAGCTTAAGTCTCATCACACAGGGATACAGAACTACTACTGACTGCATTACCTGTCTAGTATCTGTACAGTTTACACTAAATAAGGTCCTGTGTGCTTTTTTATGTCAATGGACAAATATCTTTCTTACTCACATGGACTAAGATTCTAAATGAAGATTTTACACTACAATATCATCCTCTACGTGCAAAAATCTCAACTCCCCCACCCTATGAAACAAGATTAATTACACAGCTCTCTGGAAAGCAAACCTTGGTCACTGCTCAGGAATGGCACAACTGAATCCTGGGTACTTATTCCCTAGTCCAGCCTCACTCAGCTGTGGGAAACATCTATCAAGAGCTCCACAGTTGCTCTAGGAGATTACTTAATTTGCTCTTCAGATATGATTTTAAGTTTACACATGCACAGCAAAAAAATCAGTCTTATCTGTAAGAGCATTCTATCAAAAGACTTTGTGTGTGTTAGGCCAAAATGTGTGGTCACCTTTCCTCTTCTGGAAAAGTATTAAGTCAACACCAGGAAAGCTAGAATAATGAAAGAACAAATCCAGATCTGAAGTATCTCATAGAAACAAAATGGCAGTTCTTCAAGTCATAGCTTGCAAAAGCCATCTTTCTGCTATTCAGTTCTAGGAAAGAGTTTGCTTTGTTTTCGTAACTTTAACCATTTCAGATCTCTCAATTCTGAGAGCTTTAAACTTGAAATACACAAGATACATCTGAACAACAAATTTAAGGCACAAATGCCATCTCAAAGTATAAGAAAAGCTTTCCAAGCATTACCAGAAGTCAAAAAAAATGAGAGCTGGGTGGGGTTTTGTTTGTTTTGTTGTTGCTCAGTTGCTTTTGGGTTTTGTTTGGTTGTTTTGTTTTCTTTGGGGGGCTGTGGTTTTAAAAAAATTTTATTTACTTTTTATTTATCTATTTTTATTTTATTTTTGTTTGGTTTTGGGTGGGGGGAGAGTTTTGTTTTCAGGGATTCTTGGGGGAAGGGTTGTCTGTGGCTTGTTTGGCTGGTTGGTTGTTCTGATTTTTTTGTAGTTTTTAGCAGTAGTAGTTTGTTAAAGCTGGGTTTGGCTTGCCAGACTAAATCATTCTGGTCCAAGCTTTTTTCTGTGTTTCCCTTAAGGAACACAAAATTTCACCTGTCATCAGCTGACTAGATGCAACCAGTCACACATTTATAAACATCCAGTTACATAATCAGACATCCTTCCTCCTCCATATCAGACACAGATGTTCTCTGAATCACAAAAAACCATCAGGTTCTATTTATAGGTCTAATAGAAAAATTATCATTTTTCTTTTTCTCTGAACAAGGCAGCTGAATAAACTAGTTTTGCAGCCAAAAATCTGAAAAGATGAAGGTAGAAAAGCATCCCTGGCACTGAGACAATGGGAGGGATGAGAGTAAGTCACACTGCGCCACTCATTAGACGCTTTATGAAGCTGTGCCCTTAATTAGCCATGCAGTGTGGAGAGATAGGGCAGTGTAGAGTATTTGATCCTTCCAGAAGACCAAGGCTGTCTCATCTTGCTAAGGTTACTGGACATGACTCCAAGACTCTATGCCAAACTTTCCCCTCTTCCATCAAATACATCCTTTAAAGGAAAATTAGCAGTTCTTATCTAGGATAATTCTGATAGTAGATGGTATGCCCAAGTGTACCGCAGCAACATGAGAAGGATATATATCGCAATCTACCCTTTTCTGTGATAACCTATGAGAGAGTTCCCAAGAACATCTCTCGAAAGATTACCTACAGTCTTGCTTATGGCACAGGTTTATATCCCTTTAGCAATTCCAAAGCAAACTTCTTTGCCAAAGCATGGAAAAGCAAAGAGGAGACAAAAGAACAGATCATGCCAATTTATAGGTTACTCATAACAGCACCCTGGACACTTGGATATAGAAATGTGAATAATATTGCCTGAAATGCAGGTAAATTCTCTCTATCTTGGCCACTGCTTTTAACATTGTTCTTTTACACATGAAAAACAAAAACAGCAGGGCAAAAGTGGTTTTTTCCAAGGGGCTGGCCAGCACAGCAAGACATTGGTAACTTCTTAACAAGGGTGATAAAGGAACCAGTGAGGGAACCTGCTGGACCTCCTACTTAGAAACAAGGTCAGAGATGTGAAGGTCAGCTGCAGCCTTGGCTGCAGCGACCATCGGTGGTGAAAATCAGGATTCTGTGAAGAAAGAACAAGGCAAAACACAGAATCACTACCCCAGACTTCCAGAGAGCACTTTGGCTGTTCAGGAGAATCACATGTGATACAACCCTAGAGAGAAGAGGCACAAGAGAGATGGTTGACTTTCAAGGATCACCTCTGCAAAGCTCAGTATCAGTCCACCCAGATGTGCAGAAAGTGAGGTAAAAGTGACAGGACAAGACATTCCCTCAAGACGAAACACTGAAATGGGACATTTGCAAGCTGTTGAGCCCTGATGTGATGCCCTCAAGGATCTTGTGGGAGCTTGCTAATGACATTGCAAGGTCACTCTTTGCAACCCTTGAACGGTGGTGGCGACTGTGGATGGTCCTAAGGACTAGAAGATAGCAAATATCCTTTCTATCTTAAACAAAAGCAAGGATAATTCAGAGAGTTACAGACTGGTCAGTCTCATCTTGATCCATGCAAAGTTAATGAAGCAGATCCTCCTGGAAGCCCTTTCCTAACAAATGAGGTAGATTGGGTGAAGGTGACTGGGAACAGTCATCATGGATTTACAAAAGAGAAACAACCTCATAGCCTTCTATAGTGAGATGGCTGGCTCAACGATTTAGGAATGCAGTGGATGTTGTTTATTGTGCCTTTAAGAAAGCTTTTGATACATTCTCTTATCCTCACTGACAAACTAACGGAGTCTGGGCAAGACAAGGGAACACAGAAGTAGACTGCAATCTGTCTGAACTGTTGCATTTAAAGGGTTATGATTAGTGGCATAAAGTCCAGCTCAAGGCCACTTAGTACTGGTATACCCCAGGAACTGCTACTAGGGCAAGCATTGCTTAACATCTTTGTCAATGACCCAGATAACCTGACAGCATCTTCCTCAGCAAGTCTGCAGAGGTCACAATTTGGAGGAGTACACTAGATGGGTGTGCTGCCATTCAGAAGCACTCCAAGTGGGCAAGTGGGTCAACAGGTACCTCAGCAAGTTCAGCAGAGTCAATCTTGTGCCTGCGAAGGACTAATACTAGGAATCGGTACAGGCTGGGGGCAAACAGCTGGAAAGCAAATATTTTTGTAAGAAGGGTTTTTGGTGAACACCAAGCTGACCATGAGCCAGCAACGTGCATTTACAGCACAGCCTTCTGGGCTGCATCAGAAAAAGTGCAACAGCAGGTCCCTGGTATCAGCTCAACCTTGATGAGACAAATATGGAGCAGTGGGTTCATTTCTGGGCTTTCCAGTATAAGACACACACAAACAATACTGGGGAGAGTCCATGAAGGACAATAAAATTAGTCAAGGGCCTGGAGCAACTGTCATATCAGGACAGACTAAGAGATCTGGGACTGGAGAAAAGAAGGCTCAGGAGGACTCTTATCCATGTATATAAATAACTGATGTGAGGGAATAAAGAGGACAGAAACTGACTTCTCAATGGTCTCCAGTGACAGGACAAGAAGCGGAATACAAGAAATGTCATTTAAACATTAAAAAAAAAGGACAACATTTTCCTACATAGGACCAGTCAGACACTGGCATACAGAATATGTCAAGTCTCCATCCTTGGAGATATTAAAAACCCAACTTGACATGGTCTTGAACTGACACTGCTCTGTGCAAGTGTTTGAACTATAAGATCTCCAAAAGTCCCTTCCAAACAGAATTATTCTGTGATTAAATTTGGTACAAAACAAGACCTGTGAATTCAATTCTCAGAAAGACTGCTACAGATTCAGTCTGTTTTAAGCTCCTGTAGAATGCACAGCATGCACTCCTATTTGACTCAATTTATGTAGCTGGTCAAGAAAGTAAATTGAGCATAGGAAGGCAAATCCCAAATATTTATACTAATATCTGAATAAACATTAAGTGAAGCGACTGATCTGGAGCTACTTCTGAAATGTGTTCAGTACAGTTCGTGGGAGAGACAGAACCTAGGTCCACCCACAAAGTCTGAGCTGTGCTAACTAGCTAACACTTGCACAACTGTTTTGGATTCATGTGAAATACAATCCAAACTCATTTAGAAGTCTCTAGATAATGTCTTGGCTGAGTACCAGTATAGTGTTTCTTCTACAGCACATAATTTACAGTTGAAGTTGAACAAAAATATTAGGAATTACTCATCAGGTTGAAAGAGCTCACAGGAATAATCCATTAACAAAGAAGCAATACACTTTCTTTATCTTTGCTAACGTATCTACTTAAATAAACAAAACTGATCATATGAGCATAAATAAGAGTCGCAGTTAAAAGTAAACTTTAATAGCCTCATTTAAAGGTAATTGACTTGATTAGGAGCCCAGAAATGACTTGCATAAACTTTTATTACTAAGCCAATGAAAACCACATTGAGTCATTGAAAGACTAAAACTGACCTTTCTAAACCATGGTGTTAGTAATCAGATAATCCCTATGAGTTACCAAATTAGTTACTAATCAATTTGTCATTTAATAATTTATACAGTCATAACCCCCTCAATCTGTCAGCATGTCTTTCTGTCATTTCCTTCTCTAACCAGTGAAGCATGAATCTCCAGCCCTCCCACAGACAAATTTCTTGCTAGGTACCTAGATGACTGGGGTCAGGATGGGTAAATGCTGTAGGTAAATGTGTTCTCTGTGCATAAGGGAAAATCTAATGCACAGCAATCTCAGGAATTAATGGCAATAAAACCAAACTCTAAATCTGATAACCAAGACCAATTTTACTGACAGATCTGTCATTATGGAATAGCCTACCATGGAGAAGTATCCCTTAAGCCTCTTAGTTCCAAATCACTGTTTTTTAATCTCAAGGAATCTCATATTTGCTTTAACCTCCCATATGTAACTGGACACAGTAGCTGCCTATAGCAACAGCACCTACCAAAAACTGATTAAGTACTAGACTGGCGGTGTGAAGGAGAGATTTGATAGCTGCCTACAAAGGGAGACTGACATTAACCTAGGGTTGTTCTAACAGCGAGTCCAAACCACTGAAGTCTTACAGATCTCTAGCCTGACTGCAAGACTGGCAGATTCTGCGGCCGATGAAGATGCTTGTGACAGAACCTGCTTATGGTTTCAGACAATTACACCAAACATCAGTGCCTGAATGAGACAAGGTTGTTCTGTTTCCATTTAAGTATAAAAGCAAAAGCTTCATGGTCACATACCTCATCGCAACATTGCTGCCATCAATAACTATTGGTCTCAGGTTGTCACCATCCTCTGTCACATCCTCCTGCAGTGGAGACTCTGACCTCTTAGACTCTATGGAAGATGCTTCACGTATTACACTAGTGTTAGCATTAGTTACAGTCTGATCAGCCTCAGTTTTATTCCCAAGTTTGACAAGTTCTCCCAAAATATCATTTATTAAAGCATCAGTACCAAGTTTTTTTAGTACAAGTTGAACCTGCTCTTCAGAGTAACCCAATTTAAGTGCAAACTCCAGTTTGGTTTGATACTCTTTCACCACATCAGGGGGTTTTACTTCCTTAGGTACTATCTGAGCCTCTTCTATCCTAAAGTCTTGTAAGATTTCGTTTCTTTTTAGTATATGAGGCTCTAAGCAAGGAGATCGGCACAGCTGTCGGTGAGTCTTAGGCAATAAATGTGATTCTGAAGCAGAATTATTCAGTCTTTCTGAATCATTATCAGAATTTGTGCTTTCTTCAGAGTCACAGCTGGAGCTTCCAGAATTCTCTTCAGATGCCTCCTTGTCTACATCTTCTTTCCTAGAATTAACCTTATCCATCGTTGGCTTCTCCGCCATTGACCAAGGTACAATTGCATTTATTTGTGTGCCAGTGCTCCCCACATAAAGGTGGCCTAAGTCATGCCCCAGGTGATCCTTCAAGCCCATGAAGCTGCTGCATGTACTTGACTCCACTTTGCTGTTTTTCTTGTATTCCTGAATATAAAGTGTTCCGTATTCCTAAAGAGAGAACAAAAATGTGGCAACTGGTTACACAAATTACTTGCTTTGTATTTTCTTGCTGCCTCCTCAGAACTGCATTTACTCTCTCCCAACAGAGAAATAGAACTTTTTTTTTAACAAAAAAAAACCCCACCAACTTTTTTCCTACATGACATCTACAGCTAAGCAGATAAATAACTGATCACCTGTTTTCTGAGTGTATCATGCTTTCCCTTAAACATTTCTAGAAATGAGTTTATGAAAGATTAGGAAACCACACACTGCAAGTTTACCTACTGTAACACAGAGAGAAGTCTTGGTATGATTTAAAGAGACCAAGGTATTTCTTTGAGCTTAAGAGAGCATTGTAACAACAACAAAAAACAAACCAACCCTCCCCGCATCTCCTCCAGCAATGCAGCTTTAGAACCCAAGCCCTAGAAAAGCTTGTTAAATTAGATACTGTAAACTTTCTGTTGCAGGAAATCAGCATACTACCAGATTATCTGTCTTATTAAACAAACATAAACTACCATAAAATGAATTAGTAACAGAAAATACAATTAAATAAAAACTTATAGGCCGTAAAAGACTATTAGTTCAACTGAATATATTCGATTTCTGAATTCTCTTATATAGTGATAATTAAGTCACAAGGACTAACTGCTCTCAGTAGAGTGCTGTATTACTAACACATAGCATTTAGAGACATGGATTTGACATAATAGGCAGTCCCATGGAAGTCTTTTGCACTGATTGCAAAAGCAAATTCATCATACCTACAAGACCACAGAATTGAAAGCTGACTTTCAAACTCCTGGACTAGATTTGTGCAAGCCCTTTACTGAATCAAAACTACAGATGGGTAGTGGAGATGTACAAAGAATGGAAGACAAAGTTTCAACATTCTGGATGTCATACACTTGGTATATTAGTTTTTCTGGAGAATTGTACATAACCATAGTTACATAGAAGTTAGTTACTTATTTTCATCACATGGATTACTTCCACAATCCACATTTAAAGGTAAATTGATACTTCTTTCCTCTATTTTGTTCTTTTAAAAAGGAATCTTTGCCAAGTGCTTCAGTAAAGCAAGTACACGAGATTATTTTTCATAGATAAAAATGGACCACATGGACCAATGCTACTCCAAGCTCATTATGAAAAAGAAGAATTTACATTAAGGGAAGACTATGAAACAAAGAGTTCTTTCACATTTACTTCTTGCAAGGCAAAACATAATAACAATGAGGCCTTGAGTGACCTGTACTAGTGGGGGGTGGCCCTGCCTATGGCAGGGGGTTGGAACTAGATGATCCTTGAGGTCCCTTCCAACCTTACCATTCTATGATTCTATAACACAGAGAGGCAAAAGACTTCACCTGAACTTGACAGATACATTACAGACACACATTTTATCATGGAGGATATATGAAGACAAAATCTTATGTCAAACAGAATCTAAGAAAAATTACAGGTATGTCTCGGAAACAAGTCAAAAATCTCCATTAGCAAACACATCAACTTTCCCATCCCCTTAGAGATTAGCATTTAGAAATTACTTGGTATTTTTAAAACATAGTGTACTTTCCTCTTCTTAGGATAAAGGTCTGAGAGAGCACACAAGAAATTCATGCAGACTTAAGACTAGAAAGAATCAAGCAAAAAAAGTCTAATCTGTGGTTCAGCAAAAGCAGGTCATCAGCACTGTGGTGGAGCTTTTTGGATATCGGGCAGAAAAAACTGTTTAAATAAACAAACAAACAAGTAAATCTATCCATCATCAGCATTTTTATCTCTACCATTTTAAACCAACCAAAGCTAATAGGAAAACAAAGTTTTATTTAAACCTGACCTTGTTAGAAGGCAGTAGGGTCGTAATTCTCAGGCAGTAACTAATCAACTAATATTACCGTCTCTTAACTCAAAGCTTTAGGATTTCAAGCAACATCACAGATTAAACACATGACAATATAGGAAATGAACCTTTCTACACAATGATTTATTAACTAATGCAATGTACTAGAGAGCACAGCGCTAGTAACAAACCACAACAATATCCAAATGAAAGGATACAGTTAAAAAACCAACACTGTGGCCTTCACAGAAGCAACACACACGCAAAATAATAATAATTAAAAAAAAATAATCTCAAACAAGAAACCCCTATTGGAACCAAGGCTGCTTAGCAACCAGCCTGTAGTTGCTAGGATGCACTCTTTTAACATACCATCATGAATACTAGCACGGCGAAAGAATAATTTGGTATGAACAAAAGCCCATGAAAGAGAGCGGGACTTAAGTGCGTCTGGTTTCCCCTCAGAGAACAATGCAGCTGCCAAACCGATCTGGAAGCCCCGACATCATTGTTCCACCAACCTCACAATCTGCTCTGAATCGAGGAAGTCTAGTTAATGGGCAACACTTTTAAGCTGGACTGAAAAGTTGAGCTGGCTCATGTATTGCCACTGCAGAATACGGGGAGATAATGGGTCACTGCCTAAATCCGTGTACTGTGAAATGTCATTTTAGTATTGAACTAAAAGTAGAAGGAGGGTGGTTTTTTTTTTTTTTGAAGGGGGGAAGACAAGGTTGCATATTAAAAGCATGGGATAAACAAAGCTTGAAGTGCATAGATCAGAAAGAGGATTAATTTTTTTTTTTGTTAGTTAAAATAATACTTAAGTCATTATCCATTCGCTTCTTCCTTGAAGTTTAAGTGCTTTACAGCAACTACAATTGTAACACTCTCCATTGGGATTCAAAGAAGTTGCCAACATATGCATGTGTCTGAAGATCAGGCATTATATAAAACACACTATAGTTGATTTGCACATCAACTGCATATGAAAAAATGACCATAAATCAAGCTTTGTCCATTGTTGGGAATGTATACATAATCAGTCTTTTAAGTTTCCTGTCAATCTTCATCTTGACCCAATACATAATTGCTTCTTTTGCACAGAACTCTTCTCTTTTTTTTTTCATAATCTAATGAGCAGACTAATAAGAGCAGAAGCTTTAAAATCTGACACTTGTGACATGTAGTCACCATACTATTCATTTAAAAGACTACTTTAAATTATGTTTACACTGTAAATCCAAAGCCAAATATTTCTGAAATAAGTTTTGCATAAGTAGCACTCTATTCCTGGCATACAAACAGTATATATTGACAGTAACATTTCTGCAGTGTCCGTGAACTTTGTACTTGTGGCCAGCAGTACTTTGTATTTATGGTCAGCAGCATCTCTTAGAAATGTTATAGTTTGGAAAACATGATGTCCTTTATGAGATTCATTAATTAGAACCTGAAAATCAGATGTCACTGCTGAACACTGCTGGAATTGATTATTTTATCTTGATTTGGTTAGTGAAGAGCAATATGCCAGCCAGTCTATTTGAACAAATTGGTACTCCAAATAATCACTAGTGTACCTATATATAAGACAATGCTTCCAAAATCAGAAAAGGTCACACCAGATAAGAACTCCTTGCACTCTATTTACAAGGAACTCTCATTACACACATACGGAATTACTGTATTACAATGTAATATAGCTATGAAAAATATCAGCTATAAACTCTGACTCGACTGAGAGCCAAACAAAAACAAGCCAGAAAATTCTTCTCAAGGAAGTCTTCAACATTTGAGTATGCTCACCACAGTTGAGTATTGGTGTACATGAAAAAGTTAATTGGGAGTTGCCCACTTTATGAAGACACAATTATTACAACAAAAGTTTTAAACTACAGCCTGTTTAAAACTACAGTATTTGATACTAGGTTCACTGCTAAAGGCCTAAAATACTTTATTACCGAGTCAAAGGCACGTATCAAGTATAAATGTAATACTTTAGTTGAGCACTGTAAACTTTTTGAGCATTGTAAACTTTTCCCATTTCTTAGAAGTAATCACTATTTTCTACTAACCACTAACAATAATCAGCTCACTAATTCACCTTCACACAAACCAAGCATTTCTCAAGGGGATGTGGGCAACCCGATCATCTAATCTTTTAATGTGTAGTCAGAATATTTTCCACTTACAATTGCAATTTAATGCAAATTTAGTTCAGAGGGGAAAATAACAAGGAGTAAAACAGTGTCATGTAGCACAGTATAACAGAAATTATTCTCAAAAGATCATCAAAAGTTTCTGAAGATACATTCTGCAGTGAAATAGTTCAGCATGTATTTGCACAGGCAGACTGTTTCTAAGTCTTCTAAACACAAAATAGAAAATACTGACATCACAGTTTGTTGAAACGCTATTATTGCTTGTCACAAAGAGAAGTGCAGAGCTGATGAGAAAAGGAAAACAAAAAGAATGTATCAGTTATCCAAATGATAAAGATACTGCAACAATGCAAATAAAATAATGAATATGTAATAAATACCTACTGTGGTAGATTCTATGTATTTAATTACCATTGTATTTCAGCGAGTGCTGTTGTCTGCATCATTCTATCCAACAAAGGAAAGATGTCCCATTGAACAGATTGGTTAATGCTCTGGGGCAACAGATGTCTACTGGAACTGCAGGAGACCAGCAACTGGTGGCCTGCCCATCTTCTGAAAACTTTCAATAGACTCATGCATATGTTCACACAATAGGGCATGTGGTAGAAATGCAAACCTCTTTTTAACCCTTTTATATGCTCTCTTTCCCTC
This sequence comes from Eubucco bourcierii, assembly GCA_013396675.1. Taxonomy (NCBI): domain Eukaryota; kingdom Metazoa; phylum Chordata; class Aves; order Piciformes; family Ramphastidae; genus Eubucco; species Eubucco bourcierii. The sequence continues at coordinate 634,779 of VWZE01019674.1, forward strand.
CCAACTGATATATGAAGGTCTTTGTTTTCTTTTTTTTTTTTTTTCCCTTTACAGGATCCTTGGAACACAGGCTCATGGAGCATACAATGTTTGTTCTTCAGCCTAACATCTGAACTCAAAACATAAACCAAAATTGATTAGAAACTTTATAAAAATAGCCAGGCTAGATCAAAGCACAACAACTTTGATTGGAACATGTTCCCATCTGAGAACATCCTAAAACTCTATCTTGCACTACAGTATTTTCAGTGAGCCCACAATGGAGGTCATTCCATTTTCAGAAACAAAGAAAATTTCACCCATTGTATGGTGGTGGGTTTTTTTAAAGCTTCTTCTATCAGTCACAAATTAAATAACAGCTTATTTGAGGAAAAAAAAAAAGGGGGGGGGGGGAAAATACCCATAACTTAAAGTTGAAACCTCCCCTTCTTCCCAGGGGGCTAGAGGAGAATCAGTTCTGTTGATGGCTAGTGCCTACCATTTTCAAATTCTGGGAAATACACCATTACTGATGCTTTTGAAAGTTCCTTAATGGAAGGCACTGGGTGAGATCATTGCTCTTTCACATACTTAATCTTCAGACATAACTGTTTTTCTTTCCCTCTTTTTCCAAGAGACACCCCGAGTGTGCAAATCTTAGCCGACACACAGGCTAGCTAGGTTGTCCAAATGCAAACTGATAACGCTGAAACACCAGAAAGGTGAAACTTCCCATTTCTGCAGAGAGAAGCCCATATACTTACGTTCGATGGGAAACACACAGACATTGGTTTCTTGTAGCTGTTCCAGAAGCAACTCCTTAACACGATTTCAGCTGCAGACTTCAGGCAAGCAAGCAGAACAATGAATGGATGAACAGATGGACCTGCGATGTCTTTGCTTAACCTATTACTGAGCAGACACGGAGCCAATCACGACCCGCAGAGCTCACAATTAGTTGGCTGGGCAGATGCAAGGCAACCTCCCCACCCTGCATCAGGTTTGGAGGTTTCTAAGATAAGCAAGTTGATGTCATTCTCAGGGTCTGCCCCGGGCAGCATGTGTATTAACGAGGGGTGTGCAGCAACAATAGGCCATACAAAAGAGACTAGCAGGCAGCTGCTGTATGAGAGCCAGAGTCATTAGGGAGCAGGCTGCCAACAAGAAACACCTGGCTTGGGCAGACTTCAGCTTCTCCTCATTGTTTCTAATTCATGAAACAAAGAAAGGAATTATTTTTAAGTAGTAAAAGTTGTGAGTTCCTATTAAAATGTATCAGTCTTAAAGGATAAAATCCCTTCTACTATGGAAACAAAAAGTTCTTTGTAAGGAAAAATATTAAGAAGAAATACATCTATCAGTAGCTATTGTAGTCCCCTTTTCTTGTCAGCAAAATGAATCATATTGGTATAAAGTGCAAGGAGGTATGAAACGAGCACACACTAAACACTGAAATCTAGTCAGAAACTGCTTTCTGAATTTCCTGACAGCTGTACATCAGTCAATAAATTTAATAAACTTGAATTTACACACAACTCTAAGAGATTACTTGGGGGTAATTTCAATGGGAGGCGAAACTGATTAAACTAAATCAACATACTAATATTACGTGAAATGATGGATATTTGAAGTAGTGGCATTGCAACATTAAGGCACTTCATGGCAAGAAACAATGAACCGCTCTTTTGTTCTGGAGTCACATTTGTTTGTGACACAACTTGTTTCTCTTCTATTCCACAGATCTGTTCTAGATGCCTAGATCTTTCTGTCTCTTTGCACTGATGAAATATTTGAGCAGAAGTCATGAGCTAGACCATAGCTACCTTTTTTTGTTTGTTTGTTTTCACTGAAGTAAGCAGCATGGAGACATGAACTCCAGTCCATGCCTTCCCTCACTGCCCAACATTTTAAATACTACCAAGCCCTGCAATATACACACTTAGCAATACAACAGTAGTGAGGTTTGATGCCTGATAAAAATAAATAAATAATGGAGCAATGAAAACTAATAAAATAAAAAAGTTGCTGCTGCTGCAGGTAATTTCAGTGTAGACAGCTCATGACAGAATGAAGATGTTTGCAAATGACTGACTACTAGAAAAGCGTATTTACTGATCTTCAGCATTGTTACATGATTAAAACCACAGAAGCAGCTGCCCTCTGCTTGGGAGGGCAGGTGATCTGCTGGGAAACATCTACTATGATTTAAAAGAAGAAAACAATGAGAATAGATTTGTTAGAACTGTTTTGAGTAATTTCCCAAGTTTTATGTGGATATTAAGTCACTTCAAGACTTAATGGTGATAATGGTGTTAGGTCAACAGCTGGACTTGATGATGTTTTTGAGGTCTTTTCCAACAGAAACAATTCTATGATTCAACACAGTACATGGAATCCCACATCATCATGATACCACAACAATTTATCATGTATGCAGATACTGAGCTGCAAAGAAACTCCAACTATAATTTCTCTGCACTGTCCACTGAACGCTCTTAAGAACAACTACTAACACCACTATTTCAGAGCTTTTAAGCCAGAGGCGGGAGAAGACTCCTTACTAATTTCTACCACTGTGAACACAAAGACTAAGAGAAAGCTACCCATGAGCACAGTGGGATGCCTGATCTCCAGCACTGGATTAAGCCTCTTTGCAAACAGCAAATAAAAGCAATGATCTGAAAAAGCTAATCAGTTCCTGCTGTGGTATTTAGACTACCTCAGCTGCTGGCATTGGATAACGTTAAGCATATTAAAACTTCTGTAAGCAAAATAAGAACCCAGTCCAGTTCACCTATGTCTAAGAACTGCCCTTAAATGCAAGCAGGATCACTTGGCTAGTCTTAGCTGAGTATCTCTCCAACTAGAACCAGGCATTCCTTTTGCAGTACCAGAAACTCTTGTTTTGCAGAGGACACATTTGATATCCTCTATGTAAATCCGTAAGAAACTGAGAACTCTACAGCACGGACGCACCCTACTTAAGGCTCTACAAGAACAACTAGGGCAAGTGACCTGTCTTAAAATATTAGGTTGTAAAAAGTTGGCTTGTGAAGATCTGCTCCCTCTTCTGTAGTAACAATACTCCCAACCCCCAAAACTCTCCATACTCCAAGTGAACCAGGTCTAAACTTGAGTTGCACATTAATGTCCATGCTGCGGCACTGGCTATGATCAAAGTGAGAACAGATACAATTTGAAGACTTATGTTATAATGTTTAATTTACAGAAAATATTCTAGCAAGCTGGAGCTGGACAAATTAAGACATTTTGTAATTCTACCTTAAACCAGCTACCTGTTCTAATTTCTTCTCAAATCTTCTCTAACAGAAGTTGGGCTGTCCATCATTTACAAAGTGATGGATCACTTTATTTGATCATAGAATCATAGAATCATAGAATCATAGAATGGTAAGGTTGGAAGGGACCTCAAGGATCATCTAGTTCCAACCCCCTGCCATAGGCAGGGACA